>JAULBP010103939.1:0-10632 GCA_032355345.1 Lepetodrilus pustulosus
TCGCATAATACAATGCTTATCCCAAATGCAGGATACTGACGGTATCTAAAGACACTCGGGTAATAATCTCTATTTATCAATATTGTTTTTTTTTGTTGTACTTTACATTAAATATTTTAATTCAGTATCGAAGGAAAATCAATCTTTGAATCTTTCGTTAAGCGACTCTTACACATTTATCCTGGTTTTGGGATAAGCACTATGTATTATGCTCGCCAAAGGGTCGCATAATACAATGCTTATCCCAAATGCAGGATACTGATGGTATCTAAAGACACTCGGGTAATAATCTCTATTTATTTCTAATTTTGGTGTATGGCGCGCTATATAAATGCATATATTAATTGTGGGCCACTCTGTTGTGCAGGTGATATGTAACCGGTGCAGCAATAAGAAGGCTCCTCTGGCTTTCATTGAGAACAAGTTAGAGAGAGTCTGCGACAAGTGCTACGACAAGATCGTCTATGGCAAGTCAGGAGGTGTGTCGTCACCCGAGAGTGACGGTGGTGGCAAGCTGAAGAAGGGAGTGTTACAGGTTAGCTGTCATCGCGAGACCGCTGTGGCATGATTAGTGCGTGATTAGTAATGTACGAATAGTATGTGTGTGTGCGACCAGTTTGTTGTGTGACCAGTACACTTGTCGTAAACAATCATAAATACTTTGTGACGTCTCGTGTCAGAGATATGCAAGCGTGTCGCTCAATTAATCAAAATATTATCGTAACCAGTACACTTGTTGTGTTACCATATGCTTGTCATGTGATCAGTGCCTGCTTGTCACATGTATATAGTTTTGCTGACAGAATGATAGGGTATTTGAGGAGCCTTTATGGGTGCTTCGTACAATACATTTTTGAAGCCATTGGACATATGAAGCATTCATACAATATACTATTTATCAGTTATTTTGCAGTTAACAAACAAAATTTGCTTGGTATTTCACCTTTGGAAATTCAAGAATTGAAGGTTTTAGTTTGCATTTGTTGTAAGAAATAAATAATGAAATATGGAATTTCTTTTCAATACATCAGACCCCCGTTTCAGGAAGGTGTCCTAACTATTTAGGAGCTCCTAAACAATCATCACCTGGCAACAAATGTTTCACGATGACGTCATGACTTATTCCTTCATAAATTGACATCAAACTGAAACTGTGTCATAAAGTTAGGAGCTCCTAAAGTTAGGACACTGTCGTGAAACGGGGGCCTGATCTGTCTATTCAGAACCCATGTCCTCCGAAAATTATCCTGTTGCTTTCATTAACCAATAACCGACATATTCAAGCAAAAAACACCAAATCAGCTTTAGCATGAACCTGACACTCTTCTTTACCTTTCATCAATCACATCATTGTTTCTCTCTCTCTACAAAAATCTAAACAAAACCAGTCCACAATATTAACTATCAAGAAAAAATTGGGTTATGTAATGTTAGGTTCTGTCATTCCATCATTGTCTCAGACAACTCTTCACATTTTCTACATAAGGAATCCACTGGGCAATATCAGGTAGTACCATTCCTTCTGTCTCAGACAACTCTTCAAACATTCTACATAAGCAAACCACTGGGTGACATCAGGTCATAGCATTCCATCATTGTCTCAGACAACTCTTCAAACATTCTACATAAGCAAGCCACTGGGCGACATCAGGTCGTAGCATTCCTTCAGATGCTCATAGGGCACCTCTTCAAACATTCTACATAAGAAAACCACTGGGCAACATTAGTGGCCCATTCAGGAGACGCGCGAACTCACGAGTACTCGCGTAATCTCGCCTCTTGAACGATTGTTCTCTATTGCGACGTCACAGGCTCCTGAACAGGCCACAGGTCGTAGCACTCCTTCTGTGATGCTCACAGGGCACCTCTTCACACAATCACGAGACTCTGGGCTACGTCAGGTTGTAGCGTTCTCTCAGAGTCTCGGACAACTCGTTCATTGCTATGTCTTCTAGTTCTAGGACATCCAGGAGCTGCTCCACCATCTCGGACACGGAGCCCTCCTGACGGTCTCTCCACTTGCGCAGCGCCTTGTGGATCTGGTGGTACGTCTGCTGGGGGTGGTCCGTCTGGATCTGCTCGATCTCCGCCTGGGTCAGGTTCAGGTTGAGGACCACCAGCGTCCACTCGAAGCCGAGTCGCGACGCCACGTAGCCCAGTCCAGCGTCAGACAGCAGACCTGTTTGTGAATGACATGTTTTACTAATTTAAAGCTCTGATAGAGGATCATGGATGATCTGGAACCAACTATATGCATAAATTGAATATATTTTTACATGACACCAAAAAAACTGAACTTGTTATACATCTGATTGGACTATAGGTCTATATCGTAAAATAAGGGTTCCTGAAGCAGATGTGCTTCATAGAAGCCCAAAAATTAATACAAAAATCTGTTATAAAAAGCAGGCATACCAAAAGCAGGTCCAGACTCAGTTTCCAGTAAACTGTTTTCCATAATATCGTTTAAGGATAAACCCGCATTTAAGAGATAAACCTAATCGATAATATGGGCCTAAATTTACACTCGTCCCCAAAACAAATAGCATTGGGTGGATTAGCTCTATGGTACAGGATTGGTACCAATTGCTATCTCTGGTAAAGTTACTTCAGTTAGCTAAACACAGTGGTACTGTCCTCCCTTTAGTATCAGACATTCGATTCATTTCTATGGTAAAGTATGAAACGCAAAGAGGTCAGAATCGCAGCTTACCAGATCCATCCACTGTGTCTCCAGTGCTTTGAAGGAACTCTGTGGCTGCTTGCATGTGCTTAGGAAGGTCATCTTGGTAATCTGCACAAAAACAAAAAACACACCAAAAATTAAGCTGAATTGAAGACACTCCATCTACCTAAAACCTGTTGCCGTCATAACGTATTATATAAAAAAAATTATCATGTGATAATGTGTGTAAAGAGGGGCTTGTAGATACTTATCTTTATTGTAAAATTAAATGAAGAAGAACTGTGCCAGTTTTTATATCTTCAACATGAGAATTTACATTGGAAAACTGGTCTATTGTCGATGTCAGCGCAGCATGAGCAGGGAGAAAGCTGTGTCCAAATTAGAAGGGAGTCCTGGGGTCATTTGATATTGAGTGGGTACCCCTTCAAATTACAGATTTCACCACATTGGGTCTATGGAGAATGCCCCAATCCTTTATTATTTTCTAAACTTCTAACCCCGGAAAAGTGTTTCTCAATCTGTTTACCTGGATCCAGTGGGTAGACGAAGCAGGCAGGAATGAGGTCGTCCTCCACTCCGCGGCACCAGTTCTCCCAAATCGTCCCCTTCGGCACGGTGAACTCCATGACCTCTCCGGGGAACATGTAGCGCTCGTCGAGGTCCTTGAGGATACAGTGCGAGCACACCAGCAGCAGCTCGAACCTGATGAAGGGCCAGTCCTGCAGCAACCCCAGCAGGTCCACCCGGGTCAGGATGACTAGCCGCCACAGCTCCTGCAGGTCGGTCCCACGGAAGGCCAAGGTCACCAGGTCCTGGTCTGCCATCCGCTTCTTCAGTATAAGGATGTTGGTGCGGTTCTTCCTGGCGAGGATCCCGTTCTTCCAGTTGTTGCGGTCAGACACGTGATGCTGGAACTGTACAGAGAACTTCTCGAAGAAGTATGGTGGGCTCTTGTTGGGGAAGGAGAGCTGGTACTGGAGCTCAAACTGATTCGTAGGAGTCCGCGTTGGCCATTTTGTTGATAAGGACTCGGGTTCTTCAATGGGGAAGAACCACGGAAATTGAAGTACACGAGAAGAATCTATCAGCGATGGTGACAAAGTCGATTTTGGAATTTCGTAACACAAGTCAAACTTCAGCATAAGAGAGACGAATGTGTCCAGGGCATCGGCAGACAGATTAAACTGGCATAGAGTATAGTGGAGAAGTTCATTTGCCATCAGACCCTTCTTGATGAAGTCCTGCTTCAGAATATCAAATTTCCTAGACGAGAGACTTGCCGACTTCCCAATCTCCTCTGAAAAGACGACCACTTCTTCAAAGTCGTGCCTGAAGACGGCCCTGAGCATCTCTATCAACGTGTCCGGCCGATGAAAGACGATGTTCTTCAGCTTTGGATTTTCGTGATACCAAACAATCTCTCCCGTGGAATGAAGATACTTCAGCACCATGCCGAGACTAAGTTCTGGTGACCCTCCTAGACTTATCATGGACTGGTGGAGCGTGGACATGACCGACATGAATATGTCCAGAGCCTCCTCCAGGGGGAGAATCCTCTCGGCGTACCCCTGGATCTCCAGCAGGAACTTGTGCCAAGATTTGGGCAAGGGCTTCTCCTCAGTCTCCTTCAAATCCCATATCAAGTTCTCTCTGAAGACATCCATCCCCTGCAGGTCCCAGGCACAGCTGACAGCGAAGATGCGGTTCGGAAGTTTGGATCTTGTATTCAGCATCTTCATCATGTGGGACCGCTTCTCCTGCAGTCGCTCGAATCCAATATCGTTGAACTTCCCGCCTTCGTTGGCTTCGGGTCTCTCAAGGATCTTCCTCATCGTTTCTATCTCCTGCTTCAGATCGTCGATCTTGCCGTTCTCGTCTCGATGCATCTTGCGCAGAATGTCGTCGATCTTGTCGCTGATGATCTCCTCCGTGCACAGATCAGCGTGGGTTCCAACCATGACCACGGACGCACCGGGCGCTCTGTCCATGATGGCATCCAGCCAGTCTCCGATCACGGCGTCGTAGGAGTCCATGTTGTACTTGGTGAAGTCGAACACCAGGACGTGGAGAGCTTCCGGGGTGAGGAACATGTGGTGGGCAGCCGAGTAGATTTGGTGCCCGCCGAAGTCCAGGATCTGGACTCGGAGCTGCGACTCCGGCTCCCATAGGTGGCGCTCCAGGACCCAGGTGCGCTCATTCTCGGCCGTCAGTTGAGAGTGACCGAGAACCAGGGCGTGCTTGAGACTGGTCTTCCCAGCCTTCACTGCACCGATGAGGATCATCTTCCGCCGATGCTTGGCCTCGCTGATCCTCATCTCCTTTAGGAAGAGGAAGAGCGGCTTGACACCCTGATCACAGATGGCTTGTGGAGGTTTTTTCAGGTTGTTGTTGTACAAATACAGTAGTTCGGTGTCTAGCAATCCCTGCAGGTTATCCAGCAACAAAGGAATTTCGGTCAATCTGTTATTGTCCAGGGTCAATTCTTTAAGATTGACCATTTGGCATATCTTCTCTGGGATGCCTGTGAGTTGATTGGAGCCTAGTAGCAGATGTTCTAGAGACTTACAGTTGCACAAATCGTCAGATAACGTGGTCAGCTTGTTCTTCTCTAAGCCCAAATACACAAGATCAGTAAGTTTCGAAATACCTGATGGTATACTATCGATATAATTCTCACTCAAGTCAATGTATTCTAGGTTTTCAAGATCAAACAGTCTATCAGGAAGCCGCAACAAGGCATTTCTCTGGATGTAAAGCACTTTGAGGTGTTTCAACGAACAAACTTCGCTTGGAATTTCAGTGAAATAATTCCCATTGAGGTACAGGCTCCGAAGTTCCTCTATCATGAATATTGCACTGGGAATGACTGATACGTATCTCAAGGCTCCTGTCAGGTTGAGGGTATGCAGCTTCTTACAGCATTGTATATCCGTGGACACATCCCTCAAATTATTCCCTTTTAAATTGAAGCTCCTCAGCTTGGTAAGGTTGCCGATGCCGTGTTGGACAACCTCGATGGATTGCCAGCCGAGGTCCAGCTCCAGGAGGTCCGAGAGCTGGAAGATGCCCTCGGGAACCTCCTTCAGGTGTCCTCGAGGGTAAAACTTCCCGGACATGTACAGCTTCTGCAGCTTCTGGCACAGGGACAGCTGGAGGGGCACATCGTGCAGGCTGTTCCCACTCAGGTTGAGCACCTTCAGGTTGGTCAGGTTGCCGATGTCTGGCGAGATGGCCTTGATGTCATTCTCGCACAGATCCAGTTCCTCGAGACAGACTAGACTGTAAACGGCATTCGGTATCTTCGAAAAATGATTGAATCCCAGATTCAATTGGACCAACTTGGAACAGTCTGCAAATGACTCTGGAAGGTGGTACAGGTAGTTCCCTATTGCGTGGAAGATGAGGAGGTCCCTCAGCGTGCCCAGACATTGGTAGCCCACGGGGAAGGACAAGAGTTTGAGGAACGGAAGGTACAGTTCATCCAGTTCCATCGAGTACAGGCCCTTGGGCACCCAGCCCTTGTAGGATCCCTCTGGTACGGAAAGGATGGGTCTTCCGTCCCCGTTCACTGTCAGGTATTGCATGAGGTTTTCCGATGCATGACTTTGCGTCATCTTGCTAGGTCGGGCCTCTCACAATGCCTGTGGGTGACAAGGATGGGATGAAAACTTATCTTTAAGACTATGTTTTCACAAAGTTTGCTTATCCACCATAGCCCTCTCTTTGCAGTGCATTGTCTGTCGGAAAAGAGAGCACTATGGGCTCTTAGTGGACAAGAGAGCTTCGTGAAAGGATACATTGAATAGTGATACAAATAACAAATGCTTACAACATAATATGAATTTCTTAACAGCCCTTCGGTAATACCTTTTGAAGAATTGGCAGAAATGGCCTGGACAAGCAGAATAGTGTTAATTTCCATCCGTGGTAGTGATAACAATGAAATCACAATTTGAATCAGAAAAATATTAATCATAATGGAAAAAAAAATACATAAATATTAATTTTGTTTTGGTATTTGTATTGTAATATTGTTTCAATAATTGATATGCAGTAAATATTTGCACATTATGATAAAATTTAACACAACATATCCACTCAATTCAAATAAGAATGTACTAAAACTATTTCACTGTGTTCTCTCATCTCCAGAATACCTGTCAAGTAGTGCATCAAATGTAGACCAGAAAATTTACTGATTCCATGGTAAAATTCTGTTGGAAGAAAAACAGAATAAAAATGACATTGTCATTGATTATCTGAATATGTACATGATACATGATAAGAACCATCCTCTCACTCCATGAGCTATAAATAGAATAATGATAACATCCGTTTCATTGGACAGATTTTTACAGCGTTTTCATAGGGGAAATGATCTCATTAGTTGCCGTTGTGCAGGTTTTCCCCTAGATGTGAGCAAGGGGTACCGTGCAGTGCCAACTTAAATTTGTATTTTTTGGGGGTAATGGGGTTTATAGTTGCTTTCTAGAATATTTCACTAACATCACGACTTGTCAGTTTAGAGCAGGAGGAAACCCGCAACATCGGTAGCACTGACTGTTGCAGTAAACCTGCGAGCACCAGCTGGCACTGACAGACCAAGGATGTAGTGCCACTCTACAGACATTAATGCCGGGCTCCCAGGGGGCGGGATTTGAACTCGGTACCGTTCGCTCTGAAGTCCAATGTTCTACCACTGCGCTAACATAGTAAGTACCTCTGGGGTGTGAGGATGGATGACAACATACAGCGGGGTTTTTTATCCCTAGATTCAGTGAAACACTTTGAAACATTTGATTTAGAAATGTAGTGGACATACTTTCATAGAACCATTAAATATACACCTGTTCAAATTGTACCAATCTTCATTCTCTACATTAACATTTATCAAAATGTGCCCAGATTAACATCCGTAATCACCAGTATTAATGTAACCCTCTCCCTGCTGGTTTATGCACAAAGACAGCTCTTTCAGGCATCTCTGGTTGCCTGCAGCAGGGAGAGTGTTAAGGTGTACAGTCTGTGCTGGTAAAACTTTCAGCAGAGGTACAGTGTCCCCTCACTATAACGCTGAAGTTGGGGGTCCACAATTGTCTGTGTTCAAATATTTAGAAAATTAAGATTTGAAAAAAATGGTCATATTCATATTTTTTGGCAATTCATTTAGGTGTTTGAATTACTAGAGGGTTCAAATTATTAGAGTAATTACGATACACCTGCTGTGATGTAAAACACCAAGGCCCCATTACTCAGAACAGTTGTAGCTGCAATAGTAGCCATTGGTGGGACAAAGTCTATTTTTAGACATATCCGAAACATGTTGGATGATAACCTCATGGGGAAATGTGGATGAAATGTGCTTGGATATTATATTATCTACATTGTATCCCTACTCACGATGCATGGATGGCTGCACATGGTGAACAATATGATTTATCTCTGAATCATAACAGAAATATATGTACACGATGCACACTAACGGCATATTAAGATTTTATTGGGAGTTTTATCAACCCAAGGCCTAGTAATCATTCTTGTATTTCACTGGAACTATATATATAATCCAATTCTGGGAAATTCCATCCAATGTCTAAAAATAAACGTGATCCACTTAAGACGCCCAATTGATTGCAAGTCACCAGCTACAATCTTGTAAGTTTGGTTGCATGAACCACTTTAATTGCAATAACTTCAGCTAACAATATTCCCAAGAATAATAATGATAAAGGTGTTCCATTCAAAGGATTTAAACTCATATCTGGTCAATAAAATGTGACATAGAATAATAATTGTAGCTACACATATCCTTCCGAGCAACGGGGCACTGGGTATCCTTTCACAAAGCTCTTTTAGTCACTAAGAGACAATAGTATTCTCTTTGCAGTGCATTATCTATCAGCAAAAAGGGCTATGGTATCTTAGTTGATAAGAGAGCTTCATGATACGATACCCTGGTCAATTAAAAAAAAGTGTAAACAATAACCTCACTGGGAATAGATGTATCTGCATAGTAAATGATAATCTCCAAGAGATTTCTTGATCAGCTGTTGATCCTTGGCAGTTTCATAGGCTGTTTAATCGTGTGTGTAATTGCTCAATAATAGTGAACACAGATTTAAATCTCGCTATATGTTAAACCTGCCAGTCTTCACGTAGCTCTCCTGAAGGTTCTTTTAATAGAACGTAATCAAGTAATCCAATACTGGCGATCACATGCTCAATCAATCATGGATTTACATCTGTTCACGCATGTCAAAGGCTCGATAATTAATTATTTTTTTAAAGAAAATTAATAGATCTAGCTGATGTATATCTATGTCTACAGCTATGTCATGAATGTACAACAGCTGTACACAGGTACACAGAAACACGATTCACTAAATCAGAAAATATTTACCGATTCACGACCTTCACATTTCTAATAATTATTATACCGCTTGAACGTGACATATGAACTGTTCTGTTCTGTAATGACACGTGCATTATACTCGTTGTGATATGAAAATTGACTATATTTATTTATTGCCATTTACTACAGGGCATACCAGTGAAACAACGTTGAAAATCTAGTTCTCCGACCTTTCTTGTGCTTAAATTAATGGCCGCTTGCTTACTTCCTCTTGCTGTGAGAATGACTTCCCTTGGCAGGTGCGCGTTTAACATTCAACGAAGTGTCGTAAAATACGGAATATTTAGGTACGTTCGTTACAAATCTGAAATGCGTTAAATAAAAATTATTTCGATATAATGTATCATATGAGTTATAATTCATAACCTAAATGATGGAAATTATCTCATCTGCATTTTTACATTTCTGAATACGCATGTAACTAACATTGATAATTAATTATCATATAAGTAATACATATTACTGCCATAGTTTAATATTAGTAGCCTACATGTACTGATTTATATCCTCTGCCACCAGTGTTATGAGCTTGAAATACTACCTTCGCTGATTAGACTATTTTTGTGCTATATTTATTATACTGTTGGGAGAGGGTGAAGGTCGATCATACCCACTGTTAAATATTAAATATTTAAAATGAGAAATTGGAATTAACTATTTACACTGTATAATGTATTGAAGTGTGTCTGATTTATATAATTGAATTGCATTTTAACATTTAATAAAAATAGTTGGTGCGCCCACGTGACTGCATATGGTTTGATAGTTTGTTGATTGATTACTATTTTTTCCAGACACGCTGTACATTTACTATGAAAGAAAAATAGGATACGATGAATGACAGCCATTTTAACATAAACACCGTTAACGTTAAGATAGTTGTGCAAAAATGACAATGAATATAGCTTCTGTATTTCTTTGTGTGTGTGTGTGTGTGTGTGTGTGTGTGTGTGTGTGTGTGTGTGTGTGTGTGTGTATAGCGTCTGGGCGAAGATGTGATACCTTGAGATAGTGGGCTCCATAGTGACGAGGGTGCATTTCAAGTTACTTGTGAAGCTGTTGAAATATTTAAGTATAGGGTATAAAGTTAAAACACGAGATTGCATTGAATTATAAATTATACCCACACACACAGCCATAACCGCACGCACACATACACGCGGACACACATACGCACGTGCATACACACACACACACACACACACACACACACAGATATACACACACACACACACACACACACCTGTATTTATCACACGCGCGCACGCACACACACACACACACCTGCCTGTATAAACATACACACACACTGACACACACGCACACATACACACACACACACCTGGTTAAACACATACATACAACCACATGTACGCATATACACACACACACACGCGCATACACACACATACAAAACGTACATACGCACAAGCACCACACAATTAAGCTCTCCCAACATGCTGAGAGAGAAAGCGAGAGAGAGAGAGAGAGAGAGAGAGAGCGAGAGAGAGAGAGAGAGAGAGAGAGAGAGAGG
>JAULBP010103950.1:0-10632 GCA_032355345.1 Lepetodrilus pustulosus
CTACAGGCACTTTCGTTTCAGTTTAAAATCGTGGTTGTGCATCATCGTAACATTTCCTTCTCAGATTGTTTTCAAAATCTATTTATTATATATATTTTTATATGAAGTTTGATTGCCATTTTTTATCCAGCATTCCAAAATCATTTTTTAACTTTAAAAAACAACAACATTTATATTTATATATATTTGTTTCATTGCAATATATTAATGTGTAAATATTAGTCCAGTTTTGTACTAACTCGTATACACGTTTGATTTATAGATTTTTAATAAACTCAAATTATGCACAAAACTGGTAATGTAGCCTCTGGACTATTCTTGATGAAGTTCGAAAATGACACCACGAATTTAAATTGAAAAAATAGTGCGCGTAGTAATCCTCATGAACCGGAAGTCGCTGTTTTATTTATCAGGGACAATGTCCGACCATTTATACACTGTAATTGTTTACTACCATTGCGCTAAGAGGACAAAGTTTTTTTTCCATTTATTTATTGACAGTCTTCAGGAGATTGCCAGTGTAATATTTAATACATGTAAATGTTGGAGTATTTTACATCAATTTGTATGTATACATTGGAGGGCATAGCTTCCTCAACATGACGAATTTTGTAAATTTCTGTCGTTTTTAGCTAACTTATAAACTAAATATGCAAGACTAACCGTTATATCATTGTAAATTATCATAGTTACATGTATTTAATTTTATCGTCATTAACCCTAGCAGTACCAAGTCCGAAAATTAGAAACTCCCCAAAAAATAATAGTAAATGTAAGTCACGTGTGGTGTTGTACGTAACGACGCTGTTCAAACAACCTTACATTATTTTGGGAGTGTTCCTTTAAGAATCGGGCTTAGCACTGTTAGAGTGACCTGTATGAAGACAAGTTGAGACAGGGCGATTATGCATAATGATGTCACACAGAGAGTGGATGTCTTACACCAACTTGTACCCATGTTATAATCATGAAAATAAACAAAAATATGTTAATAATCATGTTTTCCGTTGTGCTTGATTTAACAGAAAGGCAGTGAAAGAATCTTGAGAGCATCTCGAAACCCCAACTTAAAAAATTAAAAAGTAAATTTAATTAAATTGTTCAGAAAATCCAGAATTGGATTATTACCTTTGCTGCAACTATTTGAGGAACCACGGTGGAAGGCGTCTCATTCTCATAATTATACAATCAGAGATGCACGAATTCATGTCACATGTCATGTGATGCAAATCGGACATACAACACAACAACGAAGTTATTATGTAGGGCCTGGCATTCTCTGCGGTAGACAAGATCTCGTTCACTCGTTCAACTTTCCAGACTTTAAATGTGTGTGTGTGTGTGTGTGTGTGTGTGTGTGTGTGTGTGTGTGCGTATGCGTGTGTGCGTATGCGTGTGTGTTTGTGTGCGCGCGTGTATGTATGTGAGTATGTGTATATGTATTTGTGTTAGATTATTTCTGCGTACGTGTGTTTGTGTATGTGTGTGTGCGCGCGCGCGTGTGTGTGTTTGTTGGGTTTCGTGCGTGCGTGCGTGTGTGTGCGTGTGTGCGTAGAATAAAGATAGACAGCAGTGGGGTGTCATAACGCCATCACGTGTCGAGTGTATACTTGGAAGTCTACATTTATATATAGACCATGAACAAATAGTCAAATAATATACACTCCTGGCACTTGTTGCTCATTTCCACCACATATATCATGCCTGTACGTGCCGAGTGGGGGCCCTTTTCAAATTAGAACGTTTTTTCACTTGTGTGTACCTTATAATGATTTGAATGTACAAATAAAAATCACCTCGACAAACATTGTACACTGATATGGCGCGATGACTAACTGTCCAATATTGTGAGGTCGTCCAAACTGACAAGACACCGGTAGACCATCTCAGTAGGCTTTTAATTTTTAATGTAATTTTTATTTTTATTTCAAAGTACTATAGATTTGAACATTTATACATGGAATCATATTTATCCCCACGCGTAGCTTGATGTATTAGCTTTTAAGTGCCAGATATTAAACTAGGAAGTATTTTGTGAAAGCGAACCCATATGTTTGTCCGCGACTCGTGTTATCAATACATTTTGTAAGTCTGATTTCAAATCGGAGACACGCTACAGTTATCGCTTAGCCGAACTTTGAATGCTCTCCTAAAATGCTAAAAACGTTTACTATAATACCGAGTCTGCAATTGTACTGACTTGTGGAAAGGACTGTATCGCCAGCTGATAGACCTTATAGATAGATATTGAATCGAGAATGTCGGTTCGGTTTGACCCGTTATCGTGTCGAGATAAAAATGCCCAGAATCAGCCTGAGTCAAATATTTGCTTTTGTTAGAATGGAGGCCTTGTGAGTAAGCTTGAATACCTGAGAAATGCAATATCCTTTAACCCGAGTTATTAGTCTGGATATTATGCAAGCATATATCCGCGACGATTTCCTTGCGCAGTAATACAATAAACGTGAAAGGGCCAGTTAGTGAAGGTAACGTTGTTACGAATATTTCTAGACTAAGTAATCCTATTCAACTTTTATTAACGTGACCTAAATAAATAAGAGAATATTAATGGCTTCATACCAAAATAGCTTATCGGGATCTATAAGATATTAATTATTTTTAATTATATTTTGAGAAATTGTAGTTTCGACAAATGGACACTAGGCTATCAGTTTCTTCTCGGAATAGCACCCGCAGAGGTTTATGTAAATACGGTAAGATATAGAAGCCAGGGTAGGTGCAGATAAACAAAGAGAGTTCATGATATGCTTGACTATATTGGAAATGTTACCTACTACGCCCGATGATGACAATATGGAAGTAACTCTGGGAATACAATGAAAGAACGTAGAATGATAAATCCGTTCCTCACATAGATTTTAGACCATGTTGTGTGACCAATAATGTTCTAATGCTGTTAATGTTGGGTTATGTATTAATTGATTCATAGATGACGAATTTCGTTAAATCTTTAGGGGCGAATATTTTTATTTTTTATTTTTGGGTAATATTGGGTTTAAAAATTCTTTATAGAATCTTTCACTAATATCACGACTTGTAGTATTTAGGGCAGGAGGAAACCAACAACATCCGTAATGATGAATGTTGCAGTAAACCTCCGAGCACCGGATGGTACTGATAGACCAAGGATGGTAACTGTATTGCCACTCTACAGACAGTGCATTCAATCAATATTGTGAATAATTATTACCTTTCCTATGTTACATTGCAGATAAGTACTATACTTTCCAAATATTCCTGGATTTTGTCGACTATTTAAAAAAATAATTTTATGAAACAACGTAAAGGTCTATCATTTTTTCTTAAATATATTCATCTACTTGTCAATACAAAAGTATACCCCCATCATTTAGATCTGTTTGTATTACCGGTATTAACATTAAGTAATATATTGCTTCATCTCTTTTATCAACGTTGATGGAAGTGTCTGTCTGTGTGTCTTTGATAGTCAATGTGCCACACAGACACACCACAAACAGTAGGCCAGCCAATCGTCCATATTTTCTGACGTCATATCCGGTACAAGATGGATATTAAATAGTCTCAGAAAGCTATTAATGTCCTTCTTCGTGTATCATCCATTTCGCACAAGTTATACAGAGCTCTAGCATTTAAAGACATATAAACAGTTTGTTGGTGGTTTATAGCATTCTATGTACTATTATTAGCTGAATATATCAAGCATATACTGGTGGTCTATTTCTTTGGCGAATATTATTACAGGTACATTGTAAACAAAACTGTGCGTATGGCGTCAGGCCACATTTAATTTCAGTCTTTGTTCTTCACCGTTTCGCACAAACGCCACGTTGCATAGATCAAATATGGTTCTGTCGATTTAAAAATATATTGCTGGTGGTTTCAGATTTCATCTGCGACCTGAAAATATCAGGTCGGGTTGACCAGTTAAATCTTTTCCGCAGTTACCAATGTAAGCAAGGTCCTGTTTTGGGATGACCTATTTGCACCTGCGAGCCGTGAACTTGACTTGTTTACAATGGGATCGAGACACACGGTTATTCAATCAGTTGACAAATAAAGCATTGCCACAACAACTATGGAGTCAAACCTTCTGTTCCACCAGAAGATAATGTACAAAAACTAAGCCTGCAATCAAACCACAGCCTATCTAGGAGAGCTCTATGTTTTCTAACATCACTTCCAAAAGGAGGAAGTGATGTAATTGTATGAGGTATGAATTTCACACTTCCTGTAAAGAGTATCGAACGCGTTTATTCAACATGTTTATAAAGACGTACGTTAATTGCAAACAGTTGATGTACTTAGACTATCTACAGTGGCAACTCGACACATCAATGTAGGCCTACTGATCGTGAGAAATATAAGATCGTATAGGCCTACCCGGAAACGCGAATGAATCATTTTTGGAACTGAGAATGAACGGCATTAGTATCTGGCGGTCCTGGACATATAATGCACACCATCTGAACATTATGTTTCAGAGTAGCAATTGTATGTCCTTATATGAATGTCATGGATACCCGCCCGTTTCGTATCACGATGACGTCAAGTCGGTTTGACGTCGATGTTTTGTTCTAGCTTATGCTCACAGTTTCTAATTATGAAGGATATCATAAACTATAGCTTGAACTGAGAACATAAGTGGCGAAACTTTAACTATCGCTTTAGCACACCACTTCCGGTTGGGAGCCAATGGCGTTTGCTCGCAGTCGAATGTTTGGGGCTAAAAAGAATACGATCTCTGCTTGTCATTTGGACTGTTCGTTTTGCACATGCATATTATTCACGAATGACATTCTGGAATGGCCGCGCATGCGCATTAACAATTACGGTTTACAAAACGAACGATCGGAATAATAGAAAAGTGAATGATGATGGACAGCTGAAGACCACGTGAGTTATTAATTCAATTTAAGACTCATCCCAAGTTTAGGTGCACACCGTGGCGAAAGATTTAGGAACATCATAGGCAACACGTTTAATACCTGTCATCGTACAGCATTGGTTGTTTACTAAAGCGTCTGAATTCTCGAAAACCTGTCAGCATACTTTACACTCGTACATGTATCCGCCATATTGTATTCGTATTCCAAAAACCTATTCGACAATAAAAACATCGAATGGGTGATAACTTTTGTACAAATCGAACATTCGGAATGTATTCCGAACATTCGGAATGTATTCCGAATGTATTCCGAATGGGAAAAGTGATAAAATGAACAGACCAATTCAGAATCCCTCGAATAAATTCCATCGCCATGCGAGTTAAAAACACTCGTATTACTCGCTATCACATGACTTCCTAATTGGACCATATTAGTGGTGAAAATTTAACCATCGTGTTAGCACATTACTTCCGGGTTGTACCCAATGCCATGTCCCCACTTTCAGATATCTAGCTGGGGCGAAAATAACCAATTCCAATCATCGGTGGTGAAAATATAACCATTGCTTTAGTATACCACTTCCGCTTAGAACCAAATGGCCTCCTACCAGATAGCATTGGCGAAAATGACCCATTTCAATAATCGGTGGTGAATGTTTAACCATTACGTTGACATTATACTTCCGGTTTGAATCCAATGGCATTTTCTTCCTGTCAGAAAGCTGACGCGGAAATGACCAATTCAATTCATCGGTCACGAAAATTTAACCATCAATTTAGCATATCACTTCCGGTTTCATCCCAATGGCATTTACCTCCTGTCATATATCTTGGGCGAAAATAACCAATTCCATTCATCGGTGGTGAAAATGTAACCATCGCTTTAGTATACCACTTCCGCTTTGAACCAAATGGCCTCCTGACAGATAACATTGGCGAAAATGACCCATTCCATTCATCGGTGCTGAAAATAGCCATCGCGTTAGCACACTACTTCCGGTTTGGACCCAATGGCATGTCCCCACTGCCGGATAACTGGGCGAGCGTTCAGCATTCAGTAGTCCTCGAATACCAGTACTTACATTCCGTATAGTCAGGTTTAGAACACTTGTAGACTTCCGAACATGCACTCAGACTGTCCTACACGTTGTCTGCTCGGGGGAGTCTGCACTCTTAATACTGCACCGAGTAAATTACACCTACCTGGTATTAATCATAGACCTCCTCTATAAACGTATGTTCAGCTAATTGTGTTGCTAAACTCCACGCGCTCGACAGTTTTCGGCGGCTTCTTTGTAATCAGCCATCCTGTCTGACACAGTCGCTAAATTATGATTAATTGTTTCTGAACGATGTTGACGGAATATTTGTAATAAACGAGGCAATGCTGATACCAAATTTTCTCCTGGAAGAGACCCGCCTGTATGGCTCGCTGCCTGTTTAGTCAGTCGAGGTACGCTTGTAACTTAACTTTGATCATCTGACAACGTCATTGAAGGGTGGGAGTAAAAGAGAAAAAGTAACGAGAGCATTCCTCTCTCCCCCTCCACCGCCCCGCCTTTACATACCCATTATACAGACGGTGCTTAAGACTAACGGTAAAGTTCACTTGGTGTTTAACATGATTAGCGGGGTCGGATTTCGTGGCACGGGCGAAAACATGATCGTAGGATCATATGATGATGGTAATTAGTCATGTTCCTTTTATAATCCCGTGAATTAATGGTTATAATGGGTGTCCATTTACACGTACACAGCCAAGCGGGTGCTTGCGCTCAAAGAGACAAGAGCTCCTGTTTTTGCACTCCGTGACATCTCATCTGTTTTGGCACCGTGGCCCAGATGACGGTGGGTTGAATGAGGTACCAAATATAACACGGGACGGCGATGATGCCTATGATTAGGACAATTAACGCTTTTCCCTGTTGCCAGTGTTGGACTAATCACAATAACTAGTAAGTAGAGCGACACATATTGCCTCCAGTTGGGAAAAGGTTAACATGTTGGTTTGTTTATTATTATTATTATTATTATTATTATTATTATTATTATTATTATTATTATTATTATGTTGTTGTTGTTGTTGTTGTTGTTGTTGTTGTTGCTCTTCTTCTTCTTCTTCTTCTTCTTCTTCTCTCCTTTCCTTTATTTTCTTTGTTTTAATGGGGTTTTTTAATTTCGATTAGTTTCCATTTTTGTCAGGCTTGATACAGATACTACAAAGAAAATTGATATTGCAGTAAATTAATATATAATGAATGAATTAGTGCTTTACATCACAGCTGGAATAGTTCACCCAATAGGCGACGACTAAATTAACATGTGTATGCCTAGCATGACCAATTTAAATGCTGCTTACGATATTCAAACGTTAAGAATTGAACAAATATTAATTTATAAATAATAAAAGTATAAAATGGCATCATTATTTTAAACAATTATGAAGATGTTTCATTCCGATCATATTAAAGGACGAAAGGTTATTCTAAATGAGTTATTATCAACAACTTCATGAAGATGGGTTTTTTTTATCGTTTTTTGTAATCACGAAATGTATTGTATTAAGATTGTAATACATTTATTCAAAAATACATTATACGTCAGCATTATGAAATCCACCGACAGAATTTCAGGTGACGATAAAGGATGGAAAAGTCGCGGCGTGGTTGTATTACGCTGATGCGTGTCAACACACGAATGAAGATAACTAGCGTTATAGTATTGCAGATGCTGACGATAAGACACATGCATGAATCAAACCATGATGGTTCAAAATTTGACTTTCTGAACTCTGAAAAAATAAATGTTCTTGTTGTCCACTATATTTGTGAGACCGTATAATTATATTTCTTTCTAAAGTTGAAACATTATTTAGTCCAGGGTACGATGCACTCAAGCATGAACCCAAGCCGACACCCATCATACGACCCAGGGGCCATATTCCCGAAGCTATCGAATAAGTAACGACATCGCTAAGCCTTCGTGGAGAAGGAAAATTGGACTCTTACGGGATCATCAAATGTTTCTCCACGAAGGTTGCAACGATGACGTTAGGTATACGATAGCTTCGAGAAAATGGCCCCTGAACAGATTGAAACTCAAACATTGAGCCGAGTCGGCATGTACAGACAACTGTGCCACCAACACGAGGTTTGATTCTAATATAACTATACCAATCTTAGCACCCTAGCGTCACTTCCGCTTTGTTACAAACAAGCACGGGAGTAGGCATCCCGATACCCAGTGGTTTCACGTAACGTGACGTAACGTGAAACCACTGGGTACCGGGATGGGGAGTAGGTTACGGAAATAAACGAGACCATTCGAGACCACTCGCCCTGACAGGACATTCCACCTCGGTCTACTTCGGAAGCCTTAGATTATGTACCAGGGGGGAGTAACTGGAGGATGTTCAAAGAGTAGGCTACGGAAATGGACGAGTTATGCTGTATGACCTTTTTCCGCCACGAAGGGGACAAAGAGAACGGTATACAACGACTTCGATGGCTACGCAAATATCTGTCCATTAGCTGCAGATATTGAAAGGATGACGCGATGTCAGCGAGACGGCCATGATGCCGAATGGTACTCGTATCAGGATTGCATGCAGCTTACTGCCCCGCTCAACCCATTGTTATCTGCGTAAATGAATAATGATTCTATTGGAAACTTGCCCTCAATGCTGATCTATTCCCAGGTGGCAAACCATCACTAAACTAGACGCAATTGACATTTGCACATATCTCACTATACGAAAGTATTAATCCTGTTAAAGGCTTTTTTATTAAACCTTTCCTTCCTGCAACGACCCCTCTTATATCATACGGCAAGGATAATGTATTGGATCTGAATACAAAATGATATATAGAAGTCATGATGTTCATGATATTAATCGCACCAGTATCTAAATGAAAAGTAGTTTTGCCATATTAAATAAAAGTCAATTTATGCATGGATCAATCATTTCGTGACTGTTCACGAGTGACCTATAGCCGATAGGAACAATATGAAATATGTTCACTCATGTAGAGGAAATGATTGAACGCGCAGTAGATCTTTAAAGCATTACTATGTCACAGTCCACTGAGACTGCAAGACAAGGAAGTGTATGTACTAATTGTCATTGGTTTAATGACGACCACAGAAATTTGAATAATGACTATTAATGTTCTATGAGAGAATGAAAAAAAATACCTCTGGGGTGAGAGGATGCGAGTAAATGTGCAAATATAGGAATAGTAAATATCTTATAACGGTGATGCTATTATCTTACTATATGCCTACTTACAGCGTACGCATTCTCCCAGCGAAGTATCCATTGCTGCCACAACAACATTACTTGACGAGTATTAAAAGCATATTATCACAGATGGTTGACCTATACCCCGGACACACGTCATCGTGGGTGAGGGCAGGGGTGAGTCAAGTTTGGGGTGGGGTTGTGGGGTGAGGTGGTGAGAGGCGCTTATTAATAACCTAAGAGTGGCCCAGTGCTGAATGGCAACACTCAGGTAGGACATTCCATACAGACAATAATACTCGCGAAAAATGCGCCATATAGGTAACAGTATGGCGAGATCCTTACTAACAGTTGCATCCATACACCTCTATTACAACACGTAATGGCGGCTCTGGTGAGAGTCTGGAAGCCAGGCTTTCATTCACAAGCCGCACATTCGTATTTATGTATCTCTACCATATATAAACATTGCTGTTTCAGAGCTCTATATAACAGAACCCTTAGCGTATTTTATATATTTGCCTTCGTGTCTGTTGCTAATTGGTGTCCGGAATTTGCGTGAGGAAAAAAAAGAAAGAAAGTTAGATGTCCTGTTCCGGGATCCAGGCAGGACACTTTCACCTGAGGTGTCCTGGTGTATTTTTGATAATCCACGTTCGGTGTCCTGGCGCGGACACCTAACAGGACACCCATGTGTTTATGTTGTGTGCGTGTGCTGTTAGAATAGGCAGGTCAAGGCTTAAGGGACAGGGTTATGAAGTGTGAACGAGGCGCCGGTATACTATCGATCAATCGTTATATCCGCGAATGGCTCTGTCTAATTATTCATCTCGCGAGAAAAGTCGAGACTTCGCACATGACGATACACGTGCACGCGTCTTTATGCTTTGTTTGGAATTGGGCTTCTTTTTTTTTTGCCTGGTGTTTAGTGCATGACCCGGATTGAGGTGTAATGCTGTTAATGGTCTTTAATTGGACTAACTTTTAATATACTGGCAACACGTAAATACGATATTGTCTGACTATTTCGCCTTTAGTATAGCTTCGAGTCACGTGGCATGTACTTCCGTCAAGTCGAAAGTGCCGTGTGCACAACAACAGTGCGTGGTCAAGTGAGAGGAATATAGTCATAAATCATAAATGGCACGCCAATTAGGAACGAAACAGAAAACATATTTAGTTTGACGAAGTACTCTACTACCTTGTAGTAAAGAGTGCGTCTATGCCTAATTGCTCCTTCTTATTATCCACTATATATTTAGTTTAGGGAAGTTCTAAGTTAGCCTGAACTACCTGACATATAAAATAACTCTACATAGTAACTCTATCCCGTCGCTTCCATATTTAAGCATTTTTTTAAATATAATATACTTTCCATCCTTAATTTTTCATTTAAATCGTTGATCAGGGGGCCTGTTGCACGACGCTCTTGTAGCGTTACAATAGTTGTAACTGGGCTCCCGACACATATAGAAAGCACAATAATAGTTGTAGCTTACAAGAG
>JAULBP010103961.1:0-10631 GCA_032355345.1 Lepetodrilus pustulosus
TACAGACAGCGCATCCTATCAATATTGCATCAGAACATTGATGCTGGGCTCCTGGGACGGGATTTGAACTTGGGACATTTGGCACTGAAGTCTAAACATTCTACTAGTGTGCTACCATCTGCCCTTAGCTTGGGTATCCTTTTACGAAACTCTTATCTACTAAGAGACTGACTAAGAGACTGGTAGCGCTCTGTAAGCAGTATAATAGCTATCGGCAAAGCAGTCTGTTACTTAGTGGATAAGAGAGCTTCGCGAAAGGATACCTTGATCACCATGAATAAGAGATAGCTACAAGAACTTGGTTATGGTCTCGTAGGAGATAGGAGAGCTTCGAGAAACATTTGCTACAAAATCTTTTTGAGCTCGTCTACACATTTTGGCAAAATCACAAAATTTCTGATTGATTGTAGTTTTTTTATTGGTTGATATCAATATGATGTGTATGCATGTGGGCAGTTCCATATTACCTTTCTTTTATCTCTTTATTATTCTGATTGTAACTTTTGTTATGGCACAAATCAATACATTGTCATATTAAATATTCCTTTGCTTTTCCCGATTTCCCCCACATTACTCCAGTTCCATATTCTCCTCATAATGTCAGTCTAGTAACGTTTGTGAGGAATCCCGGGATCTTGTATGTCGCATAAAAATGTCAGTTTATGAGCTGTGTATGTGGATGAGCAACGATGAACATGTTTTGCTCCATGTGCGTTGCCACTGATAACCATTACAACAGTAACTGAACATGATTATTGGACGATGTAGGATGGTATAATTACTTATGGTATTATTATTATAAGTTGTGTGGAAATAGTCTCGACTGCGGTATGGCTCGCAGAGGCGATTTTCTAAATCAAACTTGTTTAATATTTGGCTCCGTAGTTTGCAACTGCGCGGTCTGTTGCAATCATTAACACTAGTCTGTTACACTACACACATTTGAGGTTCCTGCGAGGTCTATTGGTGCTCTTCCAATCAAATTCCTTTTCCAGTTCATGTGACTTCAAAAGGGGAGTAACTCATTCTTCCTATTGTTCTTTTCACAGCTGTGAGCTGAGCAGCATACTAGCGCACGGCCATTTAAGAGCTGTGCAACATAAAATATCTCGGAGTCGTATTTATAGCACGCAGAGCTCACCTTGTAGTCTGCTACTGGCTTAACATTAGACAGTTAACCCCCTCCCTGCTGGAGGCAACCGGAGATGCCATAAAGAGAAGTGTCTGCGCCTAATCCAGCAGGGAGAGGGTTAAATTAAATATAGTGGAGAATGTTGTCAGTAGTCATGGTGGTTGGGAAGCAATCCTGTAATATGGGTGATTTTAAGTGGAATAATTTCGTAAGCAATAGAGCTATGAACTAAAAAAAGACAATTGAAAGTCTTGCAACCTTGACGATACTGAACCGATGTACATTGTACATACGCTGATCAACACGCAACAGGTGTTGCTTTGATTGTACCGTTAAATCCATTTATCATGTTTATGTGTCAATCATATCTTAAGAAATGTGGCCCTGGGGGACAATGCTGATTTTAATATAATATTGATTATCAAGAAATTACGTGTAGGTGACTGCAGAATATTTGATTAAGTATTCATGCTGAAGTATACAACTACCTTATTATCAATGTCATATATTTCAGTTTGAACAGGTGATAATTAAACATTGCCTTGTCATTATCTCCTGTTTATCTATACTCTACGTTTCCACTTACCGTAGCATATTGACATGGTTTTTCATGCTGTTCTATAGTATTGCATAATCTAATGTTGTAGTCATTGCACATGGGTGAAATAATCCCACCACTAAATCAATCAGATATTGCACGATTTTCATGAGGGATTTGTGTCACAAAGTAATTGTAGTGCTACAGCTTATGTTAGTTTTCAGTGAAAGTGCTTACGTAGGCTATGATTCACAAGTTCACATGAATTATAGATTATCTGTGTAAAGTGAAATTGATGTTATCAGTCCCTACAAATTAGCGAGTAACAGCACTTATTTCACGAGGGACAAATTATCGTATAAGTGGGTTTGACATTATCTGAAAGCAACCATTAAGGAACGTGTTTGAATTGTCTTCTATGTTCACATCCCTATGGCCAATATTTTGATTGTGTTGTTACACTGTTCAACTGGCTCTGTTCTCAATAATACTAACAATCTAAATACAAATATGAACAACAACTACAGGAATGGAAATTAACACTAGCCTGCTAGCCCGAGCCATTTCTCCCAATGTTAAAGGTATCTATATTATTCAATTCATTATTGCATGTAAGGCCACTGGCCCATATACAGTAATACATTTAAATAGCAAGACTGCAGGTAGACATTACAAGTCATGAAATTTGTTATTAATATCAAGTGTTGGGGACTTAGTATACCAGTAAATAACAATTTTTGGGTGTACAAATCGAACGTAAATAGTCTCAGACAGAAATGTGTTTGGCCATTATCTAGGCCAATCAACCGTGATAGTATGCCTTTAACTATAACAGACAATATAGTTAAAGGTATCTAAGGGATAGTAAAAATTCCTTTTTTTTTGGTAAACATTTGTTATTTGTGTCATTATTCAAGCTAGTAAATTATGAAGTTTTAAATGTCCACCCCTGAAACTAGTGATAACAAATCAATTTTTCTACATTTTCAGTATGGCATTAGTGTTGTTTGCAATCATGTTAGTTTATTTAATTTTTTTATTTATTTTTTATTAATGTATTAATGTGAATGTTTACCATAAGATAAAAAGGGCATCTATCATATATTGTTGCCTTGATGGGATGTATGATGAATTAAATTGATTGATCTGTCATCACGACTTTTATCATTAAATCATCGAAATGTGTATCGGCTGGTCTCCAGACATCTATTCTAATGGCATGAATATTGCTGCTGACCTAGACTGTTTCCATTATCCTGAGTCATTCAGCGTGTTCATGGGGTGTCCTATCATATCCTGATTGGCTCCCAGCTGGACGTTGGTCAGTGCGAGTTGTGGGCGGTGCAGCAACATGCTAATTGTGACGATTGCACGGCGACTGATCTGTCCACAGGGAGCGGGTTACACTGATCAGTGTCAAGAGACAGTGTGTGTGTGCAGCTTAATCATGTATATACAAGAGGACCTGTTCTAAAGCATTAGCATCTTAATGATCACTGATAAAGTCTTCAGAATGAGATGTAATATGTGCAAGCTCGTGCATTCTGGTGGAAGAATATCATGGGTGATGTCGTCAGAATAAGATCAGTATGTTGTTTATCGTGAGTGATGATGACAAAGTCTTCCGAATAAGATGTATGTGTGTGCGAGCGAGCTCTCGTATTCTGGAGTAAAATAATGGGCGGTGTCTTCAGAATACAATATGCAAGTATGTTATTTGTAAATGGTTATCGTTGTCAGTATGTATGGGCGAGAAGATTACTGTTGCTGTGTAGAAAAACAACAAATCACTCACTGGCTATTGTGAGATTCTGATTAGGTTTGGAGAGCTGAAAATACTCATGTTTTGCTCAACCACTGAGTCAACACCACTTATACGGATAGTGTAGATCATGTCCCTGGAGGTTGGTTGGTTGGTTGGTTGATTTTGGGTTTTAACGTAACTTTCTAGATTCTTTCACTAATATCATGACTTGCATGCATATGTACTGCTTGACTAGTCTGGATTTCCACCAGTTTTTAAAGTGCTAGTTCACTTAGAATATCACGCCGCAGATAGAACAATGACACAGTATACGGACTCCGAGCTGGCCAGTCCTTGCTTTACCCCTTTAACCCTCTCCCTGCTGGATTATGCCCAAACACAGCTCTTTAGGGCATCTCCGGTTGCCTGCAGCAGGGAGAAGGTTAATGCTGAGCGTGAAGCAAGTGAACAACAAGTACCCTCTTTTAATGTCTTTTGGTATGCCGCGACTGGGATTCGAACCCATGACCTTCCGCACTTCGGGCCGATGCTCTAACCATTACGCCACGAAGCATGCTTGTTCCTGGAGGTAAATTTGGCAGTCAAAGAACTGTTTATCTGAATAAGTACATGTGTTTGTGACACAGATTTATTCAATCTGCTTAGTGAAAGAAGAAAATCCATAGCAACCTTTTGTTTCTTCTATTTTGATTGTACTGTAGTTTTAAAACACCATGTTCAATAGTGATCATCTACTGCCCTACTCAAAAGTAAAATTACATGAAGCTCAAAAGCATGTTGATGTAAATTTGGTATTGTGACACTATGAAAAATATATTTCTTTCCTATAATGACAGTTGTGGGAAACAAAACAAGCAGTATTTGTTTCAAATTTGAACACTTGTGGAAGAAGGAACTATGTAGTATGAAATCACAATGACACAAAAATGACATCAGCAATTTCCTCATCAGATTTTTACAATAATGACTTCTATGATGTTCACTGTTCAATGACAGTACAATGTAACTGATACCTTAATAGATATATGATGGAAAATACAAGCTGGTCTTGACCTTTGCCTGCTGAAATACCGGTAGGAGCACAGCTTGTCATGCTGGGAGCAGCTTTATCTGCACTGATCAATGTGATGTACTAGGTGAACATTGCAGGATAGGATATGTCTCTTACACGAAGAATGTTTATTTCTTGATGGTCTCCATGGACGTGCTGCAACTAGGCAAGATTTGCTTCGAGTAAATTATGAAATAATTATCAACTTGTTTTGAGAATGAGCAGAATGATGATTATTGATGATGCATGTTGTACATGTTGTGTGATTGTTCAATTGGGCCATGTTGTGCAGCTTTTCAGCGCTTTAGCCGATATATTTTGGGATATGTTCGGAGAATAATGACTATGCATTCCAACGAAATTAATTAAGGGCCATTTATTTTGGGACAATTCTGTCTTTGTATTATTTTAACAGATATAAATATCCAAACAACCACAGGCTCCAGGTACTGAAGAATTTGCAGACAGGTTAGAAATAGAATCGCATTTCTTCAAGCAGTTGGGAAATTTGGTAGAAAGCTTACCCACAAAATACCAGGTGGCCATTTGTTTATTTTTCTTGAGTTTATCTCTGCCCATCATTGGCACTATACATGCTATATGTACTGGTATATGTGAAGGATATACTGCTACTATAACCCTCTGCTTGTATACTGTAGGGTGTGCTGGTATGCCATCACCCTCTCCTAGTTAGTCTTTCATCTTGAGTTAAGGCATGCCGAGTCCCATTCATTATTTGATGTACGTTAGATTTAGTAAGCAGCGACAGACAGGAGAGGGAAAACAACTGACACATGGTTCTGTATGCTATAACTGACAAGGTCTGGTTCATCCCTATACTTACTGGAGCTCTGCACCTGTTGAATAGGTCTTCTCTTGGAAAAATACTTGCATGTTCTTGACAAAATGTACTATTGCATTATCTGTAGCAAGGAATACAACCGTGTTTACATGTAAGTCATATCATAACATTAATATGATAATTAATATTGGCTAAATGTGTTCCAATTACGTTATATATTTTTTTTTATTAAAATAATTAAACCAACATTTTTTTTCTCATATCACTTTCATTGTTTTAACTTTTTAACTCATGGAAAATGGTACATAAGAAGAAGAAAATACTTATATTGTCTATCATTCTATTACCAACATATTGGTTTTGCTCTGAAACATATTGGTCAACCTTCTACTGTTACGATTAATAGTCATCCTATGACTTGATTTTGTATCATAATTCTGTCACAGCTATGGTTACCATACCATAATGGTGTCTGTATACAGTCACAGACATCATAGCATCCATACAGTAGGACACCACAAGTATACTCAACAAAACTAATCAAGAGCCAGCAGACATTGTTGACATATAAATTTAGCTATAATATTTTAATCAAACAGCAAACGTCTGCAGGCTGTGGTACTCTTGAAGAACTTACAGACATGTTGGAAGAGAAGGGCAACAGATTCCTCAAGTCTAGCTCAGACATTTAGTAGAACCTCAAGTCTAGCTCAGACATTTAGTAGAAAGCTTCCCCACTAAATACCTCCCGCCCCTTGCTTTATTTTGTTGAGTATATCTCATAGCCATCTGACATTGGTTAGACTGTGTTGCTGTTCGTGTAATCCATGTTTACAAAATACTATCATTATTTTGCTTCTGTCGTGACACTTCCACCAAGGTATAACACACATTTATATAAACAAAACCCATATTTCAATCGAGTCTTTTAGGTCTCGATGCAATTTTAAACTTCAATGCAAATTCGAGAATAAATTTGTTCAATGGAAGGTTATGGGGCAGTAACTCATTATGTTATTTTTCTATCTCATGTACAGTACGTGTACTTATGTTTTTAATGTATAAATATACAATATGTGGATCAGTGGAAGGAGTTGTTGTTTATCACTTACTGTTGGTAATTACAGCTAGAGGCAGTTAACACCTCGGTGTATTATCCTAGGAACTGTGAAGCCTGGGGGTACATTCCAGTGCATGTGTACCAATGATAACGACAGTACATGAGTAGTGACTTGTCCATATGTATTAATATAGCCATCGATAATTTCTTGCCCCAAGAGGTTAACCAGACATTTGTATTACACATGTCCTTGGTTTCCAACCCAGATCAGATGTGAACTGGATTTTACAGTCAGACATTCGTAAAAAAAACACTATTTTTTTTATTTGTAGGAATTACCCAAGTGGGTATTGTTTACTGATAATTACAGTTTCCCCTCGATATAACGCTGAAGTTGGGGTCCATGACATCCCCCCCTCCTCCCCACCCCACCCCATCCATGTCTGACCCCACGTTATATCCGAATCCGCAGTAGCATCGGACTGTGGTATATAGAGGGGACACTGTACATTTAAAAATATGGACCAACAGGGCTGGACAGTAAGGATTGTCCCCTGTCCGGGACAGGTATAATCCAAAGGCGGACATGTGAATTATCCCAGATAAACAAGCGTGTTACCTACTACAGTTACATGCCCGATAGGGCACAAGGATAGGTGCCGCAAAAACGTAATATAGAGCCCTGAACAATGTACAATGAAAAATTGTGTCCCCTATGCATGATAAATGATATAGTTGTATATTATTTCATTAGGTTAATATGATTTAATAAAAATGAAAGAATCTTGAAAGCTGTTCAAACTCCAATTAAAAAATAATAATAAAGTAATACTGTTGATCCTAAGGAACCAGGTATCATCGTTAATGTGTGAAAGATTCCTGCTGTGACATGAAGTAACTAATCACTGGTAACCAGGTAACTAATGCTTTCTTGCAATGCCCCACTTTCAGCTATACATCATTTCGTAATTACGCTGCTGACCAGCTAGGATAAACTTGATCTGCTCATCAAGTCTTCCATACTGATAGTCAGTTTGATTGAAACTGAAAAGGCTTCCGTGTTTCACAGTGTTCCATCTTCCGTAGATATATTTTGCTTGTCATTATGGTTTCACAGTGTACATTTGCCAGGTCACACTGTAGACACATCAATCTTCATTTATTTCAGAATGAAATTCAATGTCCAAAATCATACACAAAATAGTACATGTATTGTTTTTATTAAAACACACCTGTTTGAGAACTCTAGCGTAACTATGGTAACTGACACACACACATTTTACTTAGTTACTTAGGTCATACTGCCCTAAATTCACTGAATTTGTAAAACCGGTTGAAAATATTTTGTATCCCAACGTTGGCGACAAACTCAGAATGTTGAAATAACCATCTTGTAAAGTGTTTACTTCGTTTATGATCACGATACAGCCTGAAGGGGCATGTTCTCTGTGCATGTCCTGGTAGCAAATATATTTACAGCACATTCTAGAACTAAGGCAATTACTTTTGACTCGCCTACTGCCTGCACATTTACCAGTGTATATCTTTCTCTCTGATTGTTTTGCTTATTCCTGTGGCTGCGGGTAATGAAATGCAGGTCGTGTGGTGTTTACTGCCGGAATGTGTATCGTAGGTCTGAAGTGGTCATCTCGGTCCACTCGCTGGGAATGTACAGCCATGGTCAGATAGCGGACCCATTGGTCAGATAGTGGTGGTCAAGTATAATGGACCCATTGGATAGATAGTAGTACAGTCCACAATACTGACCGAATGCAGCAAAGATTAAAGTTCAGATGTAGTCCAGTCAGGTATGATATGAATGATACATTTGAGTATGTGTTGTGCATAAATGTCCATAAGTTGTCAATGCTTTGAACATACTTTCCAGCATGGCTGTTGTGCATTAACGTCTATTAAATTATTAGTGTTATTATTATTATTTTTTTAATTTATATTTCTTGTTTAATTATTTGTATTGTATTATATTTTATATAATTACAATAATAATAATAATAATAATAATAATTAATTATTATTAATACCATTATCATTATTGTTACTATTGTTTTTGTTATTGTTATTATTATGATGATGATAATGATGGCGATTATTATTATTATCATCATCATTATGACTGCTTAATATACAAGAGTCCCTATAATGTTTTGATCAGCGTCAGTTGTATTTTGTCATGTCTTCTTTAAAGGGTACATGTGTTATTACAATACTCTCACTGAGGGCACTAGGTGAGGACATCCTGACGTCAATCCAGCAGACATGAGAGTCAGTGGTAGCATCAGGCAATTTCCTATAGGTCTTATGTGATACAGCAGGATTCTGTTTTTAATGGTGGCAGCAGAGCTTGTAACAGTCGCTTGACTCAGGTCAAGGACGATCACTCTGAACTAGTATACAGACTTAATGCATCCAATCTTCCCCACGATGTGAAATTAGTCTCTATCGTTACTATCATTTTGAGCTGAGGCTGGATCCCCTCACACAGGATGTAGCATGTCAATGGCTGCCCCATTCTCTCACCATTTAGATAGCCAATGAGATTTGGAGGACCTGTTCTAACTCTGGTCTACTCTGGGTCTACTCTGTGGGTCTATTCCAGGTCTACTCAGCGAGGTTGGATAGTGTCACTGCTATCCATTGGGCTTCAGTTACCTATCTTTATGATTGATAGTTTACAGTATCATGTACATTTCATTGTGTACAGTCTTCGCAAATGGGTGAAAGATTCCTGCAGTGACATTAAATTCCATCATTATCACTCACTCATTCATCATCAAGTGCAGTACAAAAATGCACCACAGCAAAATGGAACCAACCAAAATGGCACCAAACTGCTTAAAACAGAACATTAAATTGGCGAAAACGGAACTATGACTTGATGAAAACGGCACCAAATCGATAGGCGGAAACGGCACCATACTTTATGTTTAAGAATATATTAGAATATTTGATCTTTTCTGTATTGTTTTACTGGTTTGTTTTTCTCATGTTGACAAATGTATGGGTATTTTTTGTAGGATTCACCACCGTAAGTGTTTAAATGGAATAATGTTGATAGATTGATTGATTACTTCATAGCACGAGTTTTAAGTATCCTTAAGATTGTGGTACGATCGTAGGAGTGTTAGGGGAATAGGTTCCCAGGTATACATTTGGTTGTTCCTAATAAGTTATAAGCTGGTCCTCTCTCTTTTGCTTGTATTTACTATGCTTGATACATGTGGTCATTTCAAATATGATAGCCACATATATATTATTATTTTAATGTTTTCCGTCGTTTCATTCCTTTGGTTTTGTGGGGAGCAACATTAATATTAGATGTTAATGTCCTTTTTGTCAATGCCCTCTCATGATTTATGTATACTATCGTATTGTCTTGTCAAATGTCTTGTGTGTATGTCCTATCATGAGAATAAATATTGTTTAAATCAAGAAAGAAAATATGTGTAGGTACATATATGTGTTTTTTGGGTTATTGGATTTATCAACTCTAAAATATACATTTATAACTTTACAAATACATTTCTTGATATAATAACTAGCCAGTAGCTATTGTCCCCTGCAAGTATAGCGATCTCGTTTCTTGTAGAAACAGTATATGACCTGTTAAGTAAACACCCACAACCAGGCATGTTTATACATCTTTACAAATCTGCGTATGTCATGTTTTAATCCTGTTGATGTACTAATCTTTTAGCGGGAGACATTAATTCAGTGTTATACTCCATAAAGTACTTACTGGTGTTGAACTCTAATGGTGATAGACACCAAAAGCAACCATGCCTCATCGCCACTCATTGGCGTGCCGAAATCAGCTATGCTGGAAGGCGACTGCCAAAACAACAATGTCATTCATTCATTCGAACTTCAATAGTATAATTAACATCGCAATGGCTCCTCGGTGCGTGTACTGCGATAAAACAGTTAAAAAAAGCCGCTCCACTTCTTGCTATCAATGTACCCAGTATTTAGTATTATCCTCTGGCAATCATCTGAACACAGAGTATTAGTGCTAATTAATGTGATTTAAACATATTTATTTTCAAAATAAACAAACCGGATTGGAAAACAAGCAAAGTGCCGCTCCATACAACACAAAATAAGGACATACATTTAAATTTAAATCATACAATGTACATAAATACATACATTCAATGTTGATGCTGAGGTTATCGAGTTAGGCGAGCAGCAAATCCTGGAAAAGTGCTGTATTTAAGGAGTTTAAATGGCCCCCCCTACACACACCCACATCATACATCATTGGA
>JAULBP010103972.1:0-10628 GCA_032355345.1 Lepetodrilus pustulosus
ACACACACACACACACACACACACACACACACACACACACACACACACACACACACACACACACACACACAATCAATTACATTCATGATAGTTTTCCCAAATTACCACTGGTCTGTTGTTCATGAACAGCTTTGATGAATAATAAAAAATATAAACATTTTAATAGCTGTTCTTTCCGTCTGCTGCTGAGCATTTGTTGCTTCCAGGCAGTGGTGATGTCTTTTATTGGATGTATGGAGGTAGACACCCAAGAACAGCCTCCAGATCCCTGCTCCTGCTGTGCTGAGAAACAGCAACAGCTCCTGGTCCAACTCGGGCAGATCTAGCCATGCTGCCGTCTCCTGCAACATTTATGGCAAAACATGCACCAGAGGCAGCAGTGAAAGGTGTCATCGAAAATCCGTTCACGACCAGATCATATTCACCTGTGTCTGTGGGAAGGTGTACCACTATCACTCTGACCTGGCCAGACACCATAAAACCACCATCCTGTGCAAATTCAATTATGTCGCAAAAAACTGTTTATAAATACACTATGGACTGCAGAAATGCCTACCATACTACCAGCATACAGTTCACATTCTTTATAAGGACATTTTGGTTAAATTTGTTTGGACTATTAATATGTGTTCCACTTTATTTAGTGTTTGTGTTCATTGGAATTTTTCTGGCTTCCTAAAATAATTCAGTAGAGTTTTTCTGGCTTCCTAATTTATAAATTCAAAATAGAATAAATTAAACGTTATTGACAAATTAAAATAAAATCAATATTAACAGTTAAACTTTCTATTTTGTCTGTATTGTGAGATTATACACTCTGCAAAATACAGATAGATACAATGTGCGACCTCAATTGCCACTGGCTTGGAATATGTGATGTGGACATGTGACACCAATAAGAACTGCTACACAGGGAACTATAGAGTTAATGTGGCATATTCCATCCACTTTAGCGCACTGCTATATGGGAACATTATGTAACCAGTTTGCAAATGTTGTTCTGTGAATGGCAAGTATTTAGGGTACCTTTCAGGATAGATAGATGCACACTTTGTTTATTGCCAATGGTTGCTTTGTGAACATAGGTTGGTTATATGTTACTCGAAAACAATATCACCTGTGTAAATACAACTACATGTACTGCTATAACTTCCAATTGTCAGAATTTCTTATGGGACTACAGCAATATTTTTCATTATGGATAAATCTGGGTCCAGTTGCACGACACACTTGTAGTGCTACAATAGTTGCAAGTCCATTTGCAGAGTCTTCTAAAATTGGAATTGGGTTGCACGAAGCCCTTGTAGACTATCGGATTACGGTAAGGCAGCACTACAACTATTGTAACAGCAGCTGTGTAAGTCCCTACAACTATCATGCAACTTGACCCTGATCAGTATGTTACCTTTCATGTTCTTGGAAATTATTGAAAGAAATGTACCCAGTATCCCAGTTAATTGGTTGACTATCAAATTGGTGTAAACAAAATATTGGGAAAATACCTGGCTCTGAGATGTAGTTTAATGCCCAAGGCCAAGGGGTCAGACTTTCCATGGTGGTTGGAATATGCCACATTTACTCTAAGGTACCGCTAATACCAAGTTTCATCCATTATGTTCTTGAGGGGAATAGTTGGCCTTGACTGAAGAATTTGTGGTGGACTGGACTGAATCTATGCTAAATTGTCCTTGGTAACAGTTGGTAGGTTCATCCAGATTTATTTATCCAAGTGAGTTGCACATACACAATACCAAAAAGAAGATACCTGTTAAGATCCCATGTAGTCACATGATGAAGTGTCCCTCTTCACGTGAAGTATCCCTCTTCATGTGACTTGAGTCACTCAATTGTGACATGTTCTACAATGATCTGTTTCCCGTTCTTCCAGTGATGCCCTGCCAGGGTGATCATCATGTCTTGTGTTTTAATGTCGTTCATTCCATATCTCGATTTCTCATGCTTGTGTGCAATCCCAAGCTCTAGAAGCAGAAAAAAACGAAAATGACACCCTAACTTTTGTTACTTGCAGGAAGTGGACAATTCCAGAACAATCCTGAACAGATGCAAAACTTCACAGAACAGATTTACAGCACTTCTCAGAAGACGCACAGACCTCTTCAGCATCTTGGGGACTTGTCTCGGGATCTGTATCAGAATATGCAAAAGAATCGAGTGCATGCCATTCCTTCTAACAGTCGACCTAATGCTCCAGATGTTAGGAAGCCGCGCAAGAGATTACCAAAGTACCCTTGTGAGGTGTGTGGCAAGGTGTTCACAGAACTGCGAGGGATGAAGCGACACAAGGACGCCACCCACGACAATGTCACATACCAGTGTCTCTGTGGACGCGTGTACAAGTACCTTGGCGACCTCCAAAGACACAAGAAGACCTGTTCTGTCATGAATTTCTGTCCGTTAGGATCATAATGCTGGTCAGCCGTCATCGGAAATGAGTGAAAGAGTACCACAGCAACATTAAACTCCATAATTGCTCACTGAGTTGCTCGTATTACTGAGTTGGAAGGATTGACATGTTCTTTTTTTTCATCTCAAACTGTCGGAAGCCTAATGGGTTTGTCATGAATGAGTGCGTACTGATCCATAACAACATTGCACATTGAGCATGGATATAGCACATATTTAGTGACCTTGTTATTATGAAGGTGTAAACGAGATATACAATAAAAACATCCAGAATATGTTGGATTTTTCTTCTTTCAGGAACTAATGTTGCCCAAATCTCTTCTACTGGATGGCTGGAACAAGATGATGTTAATGATTTCAAATTCAAGATAATTATCAGGAAATGAATAAGCTGTCATTTTAATTGACAGAGCTAAACAATATGCTATAATCGAAAACTTGTCATTACCTATTTTTATGATAAAGAAAATCGAACATTGTGATATTTTTTCTTGCAGCAGACAAGAATACAGTTGTAACCATCTTCACAATGGTGACACATAGTGACAAGATGACCTCAAGAGCATAGTTCACAGAATACAATGTCCAGAACCAGTTTATAATGAAGTCCATTGTATGAATTTTTTTTTGTTTCTTTACCATCTTAGCCATCAACACATAGTATCATTTGAGAAGAATGGTTTTTGATGATAGCAACAAGTTGTAATGGTGTAGCTTACTCATTCCAGGCTATTCCGTGAAAATAGAAAACCTGGATTCTGCAGTATTTCAGTGCTGTCACATTGCTCTGGGTGGGGAAACTCGTAGTAAGATTTGCAAGTACAGTGTCCCCTCAATATAACGCTGATTTTTGGGGTCCATGACATACCAGCCTTATAGGATAGTACAGGTAAATAACAAAAATAAAAATGGGATCCACATCTGACCCCGCCTTATATCCTAATCCGCTCTGTATCGAACAGCCTTATATCGAGGAGCCACTGTATTCGATGTATACAGACATTGGATCCCATACAAGATACTTCTTCAACCCAGACAATATGAGTTCAAATCCTGCCCCGTAGGACCCGGCATCAATGTTTGCGAAAGTTACCTTTCTGACATGATATTGATATGATGTACTATGGCAATACAGATATTATCCTTATTCTGTCAGTACCAGCCGGTTCCTGCAGGTTTACTGCAATATTCAATGCTATGGATGTTGCGTGTTTCCTCATGCCCTAAACTGACAAGACATGATAGTGAAAGATTCTAGAAAGCAACTAAGCCCCTCTAAGAAAAAAATGTAATCTAACTTATTCCCAGCTAAAGGAATTTCAGTGCCAACATACAGATGGTGCAGACTCAAACCATACTTTTTCATCATTGTTTTTTAATAAACCAAGTGTATACAGTTCTTCCTCCCTACCATGAGGACTAAGTATAGTCGGAGTCATTTCTGATGACTGACAACCGGTGATGCATAATTGGAGATGCAGCATGCTTGCTAATCAAGGTCATGTTTAATGAAAATCCATACAGCATGATTTGAAAATGGAACTATGCACTTTGAAAAAAATTATTCCAATGAACGTAAACCATGTAAATAATCTAGACCATAGTTCGTGAACATTATAGCGCTGTTGTTAGTAATGATTGCAAAGGTAGCTATGAATGACTGCATAATGACGTTTTTATGTGACTTCACAATAGGAGATTGCAAGCTGTTGGTCGATGCTTAATACATTTAGATGTTTTACCACTTTTTGTCACTGGATTTTGAATGAAGTGTCAACTTGTGTCTCGTTTTAGTTACAATATAGCATTAGTAACTAGCCAGGGGGTAAATGTGTAATAACACTTAAAGGGAATGATGACATAATGGACTAGTCTGGGTGAAGGGTGAAGAGGACCCATTACATGTCACATGCCTTCATATTTCCTAGAAGATGCATCATACTTATTGTCAAGATGGATGTTAGGCAATGGGTGGATGATAGGAAATGAAACAATAACGCATAAATTTATTTTCCTGAGGATGGTTTGAGATTAACATTGTACATACATTTTGTTATGAAATTGTCACAGATAATAATTAAAGAAGGAATTGATGGATACTGAGGTGGCACTTTAATTTATGCATGGTATTCGAGACTGGAATGAGGTTTGTCTGTATTGTGATGATGTTTGGATCCTGCATCATTACATTACACATATTTAATCTGCAGGTTTCACACGTTCCTAGATGCTTACTCTTGTTTATTTTAGATGTAGCAGAAATGTCAGATAAATATGACATCTTGACACCCCCAATCCATTGGAATCTCTTTGTTTTTTTCAGATGGTGGAACCGCACTGACGGTCGATCCAAGCACAGATCAGTCCTGGCAGGGCGATGAATCTGCACAGTGTTCGCAGAAGGGCCTGATCATATTTCCTGAAATGGTCAACTCGTACGCTCGCGTGGTCATGACACAGGAAGCTGAGCCTTCGCAGGGATGCATGTTCGGCATGAACAGAAAGCGATACCAGTGTCTCCTTTGTGACAAGACTTTCCTTGAGCCACAATCGGTGAAAGCTCACAAGAGATCTGTCCACGACAAGCTAGCGTACATATGTGAATGCGGAATGGCGTTCGGTTATACGCAGAGTCTCAAGAGGCACAAGAAATTGAGATGCTTGCTGCTCTCCAGAAAGCCAACACTGTAGTGAAGTCCTTGCAAGAGGCCAGTACTGGTAATCTCTGAAGACATTGGTTACACGCAGAGCTTTATACGCAGAGTTTCAAGAGGCACAAGAAATTGAGATGCTTACTGCTCTCCAGAAAGCCAACACTGTAGTGAAGTCCTTGCAAGAGGCCAGTACTGGTAATCTCCGTAGACGTTGGTTACACAAAGAGCATTGCTGGAATGTGGAATGAACTGTTGTAAATTTGACTACCATGACCTGAGCTTATGAGAGAGAAAAATGCAACATTCTATGGAAGCACTTCCTACTGGCTTGGCTGTGTTGAAACAGATTACCAATCATATGAATGCCATCAAGATAAATCAAAGAAAGTTGCTAAATATTTCTATAAGCATGAGACGATGATTACCGGTAGTTATTGCAAATAGATTGATGGAGAAATTTGCATGTTTGTTAATTTTTATCTGACCATACCTGATCATATCTGGAAATTGAATTGAATATATTTTTATTTGAAACATTATATATTATGAATATTGGTTACAAATAATTTTGCTTGGATTGCTGGCAACTGAAGCCAATAAATGTTATGGTTACTGTACATGTATATTGAAAAATATAAAATATATTAGGATCTGATGATTTGTGTATAATGAGTTTAGTAAAGGCTCATATGCATGATCAAGTTTTGTTTGACAAATTTGGCTTGAGAAAAAATAGTACCGGTACTTGGAGCTTCTGGACATTTTGAAATTTCTCGTTAAAAGTAATAAAAAGCTATTTTTATATGTTAAAAAAGGCTACTGCCCCTTAGGTACTTAATTTTGTTGAGTATACTTTTACCTATTTGACAAATAGAGCATGTATTACTTACCCTGGCACTTTTATAAGAATGACACATTGCAACTAGCTACTATCATCATACAGGAAATATTATACAACTATAACTGTAAGACAATGGGAATGAAAGCCTTACACTTTGACAGTAAAAAATGGCAGTTAAAATATGTTAACAAAATGAAATTTTAACATTGAAGAGTAATTTGTAAAATTTTACTAAGATTTATGCTTGTTAAAATTTGACGATTTTCAGTATCTCTTTCAATGCCATGACTGACAGCAGGCACTCTTGTAACCCTCTCCCTGCTGGATTATGCAAATACATTACTGTTTAGGCATCTCCTGTTGCCTGCAGCAGGGAGAGGGTTAAATTAACCACCAATGTACATGTTCCTAGTTTTAAAAAAATACCCATTTCTTTGGTGGTGACTATTTGAAAACATTTCCTCATATTTGTCATGAAGTTCAAAGTATTTCCATGTATATCATACAACATACGGTAATGGTGAAAATGCAGTCGGAAAATCAATATAATTTGAATAAAGATGAAAATATCAGATAAATAATATACATAATATTAGTCTGTAGCACTGTGTATAATACTAGTACTATACATGTACCTTCTATCAGGATCTTCTGTACATCAAAATGTTCCAATTTCTGTATTTTTCCATATTGGACCAATAAATCCTGTATTTCTTTCTGGTTTGAATATTGCAGAGCTGTTATTATTGATTTATACTCAACAAAATTAATTAAGGACCAGCAGATATTTTGTGGGGAAACTTTCTACCATTTTTTTTAACTGTTCTTCCAATATATCTTGAAGATTATCTGGCCCCCGTTTCACGAAGGTGTCCTAAATTTCGGAGCTCCTAACTTTATGATCCAGTTTCAGTTTGATGTCGATTTATAAAGGAATAAGTCTTATGACGTCATTGTGCAATGTTTGTTGCCAGGTGATGACTGTTTAGGAGCTCCTAAATAACATTTGGAAATTCTTCTTTGTCAAAATAATATGAAGCTAAATTTATCAGTTGAAAAGGGCTACTGGTCCTCAATTAATTTAGAATATAGACATTATGGAATATTAAATTCATGCCATTATGTTTGCTGCATTTGGTATTATGGATATATGATTAATGCTTTCCTTTTTTTTTCTTGCTTATTGCAAAACAAACATCTGTTGCAAGTTCTCATATTCTCATATTGGCTTCAGTGATGCGTTTCAAACTGTTCAACAATGGACATATAACTGTAGTCTGTCCAATAATATGTGCAATTCCTTAACTTTTCAAATTGTACCAAATATGCAACTATTGAATTCATCTATTCTACTCTTACATAATCTGTATGTAAGAGTAATCTTGGAAATTAAAGGATTCACGTTACATTTTTAGTTTGTGGTCAATGGCCTGATATCTGTTGCAGTTGGCAGTGCATATTTCTGTCATTTCCTATCAAGGGGTTTGAGCTGATTGTATTCAACATGTATTGTATTGTACAACCTTCTACGTGCTGGTGGTAACTGCAGGTGTCAGCCAATGGTTGTGGTGAAGCTAACAAGCCAATGGTTAAGTGTACGACGACAAAGGGATAATTTGTCGCTGGCTCTTAGTTGAAATGGATATTTTTAAGCTATCACTGGATATTTACGACATTAAATTTTAACACCTATAAATTTCTGGTATGTGTTCTCAGTCATTCATGGGGATTATTTGGGATGGGTTGGGGGATATTTTTCAATCATAGATAACATTCAAATACTTGCTAAATGTATGGGCCAAATTGACTGATCTTTGACATTATTATCGGTAGTTATTTAGAGCACATACAAAACATAACTGACAGGCGATCTTTGACACTATTCTACATTTTAATTCTATCTACGGTAGTCATTTGAAGCACTCACAAATCCCAGCGACCGACTCACTGTAACCTCACCCTGTTTTCTTGCTTTCAGATGAGCGAGGTTCAGTCAGTCGGTCTCGGGCATGTGCTAACGCGGACTCGGGACGATCTAAATCTGACTCTTTCACCCGATTTGTCAACTCTCTCGACTCGCCCATGTACGTTAACCCCAACTCCAGCGCTGTCTACAGCTACTCCTCCGGCAAGCCGACGACGGCGGGGTTCCTGGACAGCGGTTTCTCCAGCCATGGCCGGATGGCGTGTCCTATCTGCGGGAAGGAGTTCTCTGGGAGCGGGCCGCTGATGGACCACAAGGCGGCCGTCCACGACAACGTGTCGTACGTGTGCACCTCGTGTGGGAAGAGGTACAAGTACCGCCCAGGGCTGGTGCGACATCACAGACAATGTGTGGTGAAGAACATGCTAGAGGATAGTCGGATGTGAGCCATGGAGTGATCTCCCTTCATCCTGGTGTGTCAATGAACATGTATCTTGTTGCTGTATCAAAGGGAATTGTGTTGATGCTATTATATCCAGTGATTTCTTAAACTCTCTCTATCAACCTTCACCTTGTGTGTGGAGGGTAGAGCATTATGGAAATTATTATTATTATTATTATTATTATTATTATTATTATTACTACTATTTTTACTATTATGGGCGAAATATTCCTGCAGCTACATAAAGCATCAAATCAATCAATCACAGGCCCTCCAACTGATGGGAACCGTGTTGTGACTTGGATTAGAAGTATCGACAATACAAAGCAAAGCATAACTGGGATTGAGAACTCCTCATTTACCGGGAACTATGCACAATTATAGGAAATTATGTGCGACTATGGAAAACGATACTTGAAAAAAAACTGCAATTATCGAAGCGAGAGCAGAACTATAGAAGACGTATCCAGAAAGAAAATGGCGGCAAATCTACTTCCCTTGTCACGAATGTTGCAACGGTTTAGGTGATTACTAGTATGTATCAGTTGTAGCAGGTTACCCTTCCACCATACACAGATTGTTTATTTATCAATTAAATACTGGTGAATGGCCCCACTCTAACTCACAACTCATTTCAGTAAAAAATAAAAGGTGATGTGGATGTTGTGAAGATATTTCTTGAATGTTTAAATTTTCTGGATGGCATTTATTTGGTGATGACTTGATACAGTTTTCACATGAATCCTCTCTTAGATGGAGTATATAAGCAAATTCTGGGGTATATCTGGTTGTCTAGGAGAAATAAGGTTGAAAATGAGGCATGTCTGCTCTTTCCACAAATGTGGATAAGTGAGTTCTGCTTCATTGACTTGTGGCTATAATATTATTAATAATGTTCTGTTTATGCTATCTACTTAGTGCTGGCAATATGAATCTTTTATTGGTACCTGAATTCCAAAATACAAAAGTAACGTTACATACACAAGACACACATTTCTAATACTGTACTAATATTGCTGTCTTTGCATGTGTCAAGAATTCTACGTATTTACCTTAGTCAAACATAACTGAACCAAGACTGTACTTTTTGTATCTTTCAGATGAGGAAAGTACAGTCAATTTCAGTCAACTACCAATGCATGCATCCCTCTATGGAAGGAAGGTGTCGGGTTGGACACATGGACAAATTCTCCCCGGTTTGGACACGAGTCATCACCCAGTGTTCCAGACTGGCTTTAGTACTCTAGCCAACTTCCCCTGCCCGATGTGCAACAAACGCTTCACCACCAAACGAGCCATGATGGTTCACAAGACGTCCATTCATGAGCACAAGTCCTTTAAGTGTGCATGTGGAAAGCAGTATCGGTACCGGTCGGGATGGGGTTACCACAAGAAGACCTGTTCTTTTCAATCAGAAGAGTTACAAGATCCTTCTACACCCTAAAAATTGTAATTAATGTATTTTGTGTTGAATTTTATCGTGAGGATGTTTGTAAAGAGCCATGCAGAATATACATCATAGTTGTATGGAAAGTAGTAGAACCAAATGCTCAATGACAAGGATATGTCTTTTATAGTTTTAGGCCACATTTACTTGATTTCTTGGTTTATGGAATTTTCTGGGATAATTTTGGCTTGGGCAGTCAAAAATATAAATAAATTTGATTTGATATTTTGGTCTGTCGATTGTGTCCAATATAAACATAATAGTAACTGGAGATCATGAATGGTTGGTTGACAATAAAATAAATATTGATCAATATGATTGTCATTAATTGTTATAAACACCAGCAGGCATACACATAAATTGTTGAGATTTGAATGAACAATTATTTTCAAAGTACTGCTTGTTTTACATATTTGACAGTAAGCAATCAAATTGGCTTTGACTTTGTGTCAACCATTTCCTCCCAGTCTTTGTTTATGTCCAGTTAAGGTTTATATCACTTGTTACTTCAGCATTTGTTACCGTATAATTTTCTAAAAGTGTCTGCGGAATATAATAGAAATAATTTTTATTGGAAAAGATTGGGTTGGCGGATCCATACACCAAGGAATCAAATAACTACAGTATTGCCTTTATGATGATTATGCTTGTTTTTATATCATGTTTTGAACATAGAACTTGTACACCCGGTAAATGATGATGCCTTTGTTAACCCGGTGTATAACACTAATGATTCTTTAGTGAATTGTAACACCATTGATCTTATGAATACCGTACATGTACTCCATGATAGCATTTTTGTGAATTAATTGATTCATTGTTTAAAGGCATACAATCACAGATATTTATGGCCGTTTTTTTACTAGTTCTTAGCTACAACTACAAAGTACATTCAC
>JAULBP010103983.1:0-10626 GCA_032355345.1 Lepetodrilus pustulosus
AAACGGTACCTTGACTTATATTTTAAGGAGATAAAGGATTAAAACAGTAAAAGGTCTACTGTTTGGAATTTAGACGACATCAATCGTTAATTGATAGTTCCCAAATAAAAAAATTGCACGTTTTGGATGTCGCCAGTTTTTACCTTAAAAACACCCAATAAAATTCTGTATAATGCTGAACACACGAAAACCCTCGTAGTGTGACAGCTTATAGTACAGACTGATGTGCTATCGCTGTCAGGAGAGCATGCGGCTGATGTGACAAACCAATGATGACAACTACACTGTGACAGTGACTACACCACATGCCGTCATCGGACAAGTTATTTCTTTAAGTGGTAACACTGGGTTCGTGGGGTGGTGTTGAACGTAGAACATTACACTCCAAAGTCAGACACTCTTCAACTGTACACTAATTATTTACAAAGTTGATCCTCATTTTGTTTTGTAATCATGATCTTGTTTTAGATTGTAGTAAAGACCCACTTCCAAGATCCTTTCACTTGTATCATGACTTGTCATTTTAGGGCAGGAGGAAACCTGTAACATCCATGGCACTTAATGTGGAAGTAAACCTGCAAGCACTGGCTGGTACTGACAGACCAAGGATGATAACTGCATGACTGATCCTCATAGGAAATCCACAAAATGAAGAATATATCTACGATTCATTAATGATTCAACAAAATACACTACTATGAAAGAAACAACTTGCGTTATTTATACACTGTTTCTAGTGTTAGCTAGATCATGAAGATGCCATATTTTAAAAGTAAAATTATATTTCACTAATTTCAATTTAATTATGGCCACTGTAAAAAAAATCCTCACACCATATGGTACCTATTCTGCTCTCTCTCTCCATGCCGTACACCCTGGCACACATCTAGCAGGAAACTTGTGCAAACAGCCAATGAATCATTTTCCTGATGAATTTGCCATGAAAATATATCCAATGAAATAGATGTTATCGTTATATTTATAGCTCCTATAAACTGCGCAAACATCTCTCTAGATATGTGCCAGGGTGTACAGCATGGAGAGTGAGGGAAATAAGTACCACTAGGGTGTGAGGATGCTGTAAACATAGTGCTTGATGTCATGAATGTCAAAAACAATATTGCGCAATGGTCTTTTCGATGTACAATGACATAGGACATGCTTGACTAACACAGACTGTATAGACTGTCCTGTTCTCTGAATACTGTAATAACAAATTAATCTCTTGCCATAAAGCCTTGACAGGTAACATTCTCAATTTTTCTACTTTTCATTAATGGAAAGAAAATGATGATAAATAAATATACTGAAGGTAAAATTTGAAGCAACCCCTGTATTATTTGACAGATGTGTAACTTAAAGTTTAACATTTATTGGAATAAGGTCATTTTGAATACATAATGTTTAGAATTGGGTTTTTATAGCGTTAATTGCAATTATTAACCCTCTCCCTGCTTCAGGAAACTTTAAAGGTAAGCATGTATTGCATTGTTGAATAGTAGGGTGCACTTCAAACAAAACTATAAAGTAGAAAATATTTCCGAAAAATATTAGAAAAAGTATAGGACAATGTAAGCTATCTTGTTGATAAACATATATTACTACTATTAGTGTTTCATCAACAACACACAAATAAGCAAGTAATTTAATGAAATGCACTCAATAATGGATATACCAACCTCACCTCCAAAACAGTTCGTGACATCGTTGATAATACCATTCTTTTTAAGAAATCAATCGCAAAATTGTTAACAGTAATATGCTTTATGAAAAATATTCTTAAAATAGTATTATTTACAGTGACTTTAAAAAATGTAAAGTGATGGTATATTCAGTGTTGCTCAAAAGCTTACCTTCAGTATATATAAGATCAATTTCTTAAGACAACTACATTACTCAATCATAGGATCAGGAAACAACACAAAAATTCCACCCTTCTAGTTGACAATAATTTTCATTCAGGGATGAAAAACAGTACATGGTTTTCACAGTGGTGACATAGTGAATACTAAACAAGCTTCCATGTGATACCATTATTATGTACTAGTGAATGTTTTTGGTATCCTACTCACTTTTGCTGGTCAGATACCAAATATATTCACATAGTTCATAAGATGGTATCACACAGGAGATCATTTAATATTTTATGTATTACATTACCAACCCTGACATGCAATTAACATTGTTTGTTTGCTATCAATTTGGACAATGTGCGTTGGTTGGTTGGTTGGTTGGTTGACTTGGAGTTTAAAGCCACTATCAAGTTATTTTCCCTCCTATTGTGGCTTGCATCCATTTGTACTGTCTTGATTTCCACCAGTTTTTAAACATGCCACAGATAGAAGATTCCCACTTAGACGTATACCTGCCTTACCCCTTTAATGCCGAGAGCCAAGCAGGGGAACAATAAGTACCATCTTCTAACGTATTATATCGAACCCGCGACCTTCCACACTCCAGGCTGAGACCGTGGAGCCAGCAGACTATGTGGGACATGCCCATGAATACATACAATATCTTAAATACGTTTTCATGTGCATTCACAAAAGATATTGCCTTGGTTTGATCGATTGAATTAATGCCTTACGTCGCGGAGGGAATATTGCATCCATAGGTGGATTATACAGAAAACAAATTCAATAAATGAATAAATTCAAACTTGTGTTATTAATAATAAAGTGTGCTAGTGCTTAGTTAACAAGTCTTTTTAAGCTTGAACATGTAACAAAATTAATAAGTTGACAACATGCGATTTTGACATCTTTGTAAAATGACGTAACTTGTCTATTGTGACCACATATCCAGCTAAAAATAGACACTTGATGCCACAAAACATATCATGGTTACATAACGGTTACATAATGGTTACATAATGGTTACATAGTGGGTACATAGTGGTCACATAATGGTGGTTAAGTGATGGTGGTTAAATAATGATTACATGGTGGTTACATGGTGGTTACATTAATGTTACATGGTGGTTACATTAATGTTACATGATGGTTACATGATGGAAAAGAGGACAACAACACAATGCGTGGATATACATGTTTCAGTGGCTTCTGTTGAAATGTGATCAGACATTGGTACAAAGTACATGTTGAAATTAAATTGGATTGTGGATATGTACTGTATCGGTGCAAAAATAACAATACAAATGAAAGCGGAGCTCATGATCTCCGCAGGTTTTTCTACGTGTCATGTCTCTGAATACGTAAACACAGGCTGCCTGATGGACCAACACAACTTGCAAATATGACCAAGAGACAAGACATCATAATCTTGCTTTTATTTTCAGTTGGAAAGTGTTTGCTTAAACAATACATGAACGTCTGGAAATGAATGAAGTGCCATGTCAGTTTGATTAAAACAATCCAAAATAGTACGACTTATTGTTTCATGGGACATTTTGGCCGCAATGTATCGCAGAGTTTGACCGCGATGTACGGCGGAGTTGGACGAGAATACTAGAACCCTACGTGTTCCTCCACCGAAGCCTGCCTGTGTGTGTGGAGATGGCGTACAGACAACAGCCGACAACACCGACTGACAACATCGACGGACAATGGCGATGACGACGGTGACAACAACACGGCATGCTCCCAACGAAAGTGGGGATGGGAGGAGGATGGCGGGGGATTGGGGGGAAACATGCAACTTACCAAGACAGAGTGTGAGAGAGAACTAGGCCACGCTCCTGTAGCAGCTAAGTGTGAATGCCGGCGGCCGTAAAGGTGTGTCAGCTAGAGACGTACAACATAGGATACAGGTGAAGGTCAGTCGCACTACCAGTAGTACCTCCAACAGTTGCCTACCACATCACGCACTGTCTACTTCATCTCAATAGAATTGTCACGGCATACCTTTTTCTCAATAGAATTGTCACTTTCTAGCTTTGTCTCAATTGAATTATCACCTTCTAGACTTGGAATTAAAAAAAATATAAACACTTTCGAGCTTTATCTCAATAGAATTTCCACTGTATACCTTTGTCTCAATAGAATTGTCATGGTCTATCTTTTTCTCAATAGAATTGTCACTTTATAGCTTTATTTCAATAAAATTGTCACTTTTTAGCTTTATCTAAATAGAATTGTCACTTTTTAGCTTTATCTCAATAGAATTTTCAGATTCTAGTCATCTTAGTATTGTTACTATCTAGCTGTATCTAAAAAAAAAAATTACTTATTTACTATCATATTTTATCTTTGTCAAAAAAGAAGTCACATTTCAACATTATCTTAAAATTGTCACCTTCTACTTATATCTCTATATACTTGTTACATTTGAGCTTTTCCATGAAACTAAAATCACATACTATAGTTTAGTGACAATATACTAAAGTCTTATCATATTCTATTGTTTTCAAAATATATATGTGATATTATATTATTTTCACAATAGAAATGTACCATTTTAGCTGTCATAATAAATGTGTTACAGTCAAGATCTATTACAATGTAACTGTCACATCCTAGCTAAATGACAAAATCGTTCATTAATAGGAATGTTTCTCAACAACATTCTAAAGTTGGATAATTAAGTCAAATGGGTGTGACTATATTCCTATAATAAAAAAAAAAACATTATTTAAAATCAGCTGTGAAGATATTGTAAACATCAAGCTTTAAAATTACCATCCATATTGTCATAAATAGAAACATTTCACTCATTTATATGCCAGAATACATCACAAACATCAAAAAAAATAGAAAAAGCGAGTGTACACCAAACATATAGTAAACATGATGTGGTAACAAACTATCACTGTTGGAGTGGAAGAGATCTACATCTACAATTAGTTAAAACATATACATTTCATCTATATTGGAACATGGTTCAATTGTGCATATAAAAGGAAGATAATACTACAAACAGAAGCTCAGGACATAAAAAAAACTTAAATCATAATCCCCAGTGAAGCACATTTGAACCATGTTGCAAGAAATATGCATTAGAACATAGGAATTCAAATTTTAACTTCCCAAAATCAGCGCATGCATTACTGACAAAGTATTTAACTGTTGGAGCACTACAGACTTGCACGGAAGCCCATTGCGACTCCAGCCTAGAATCACAGTGCAGATGCAAAAAGGAAAACGTAGTTAAGATGTGGTGCCCATCACCGCTATATTGTTGATATCGATGCATGCAAACAAAGCATATACATATATATACTGCTGTTGATTGGCTAGACGGTCTCCGTGGCAACAGATACAAACAGTGTCCTGTGAGGAGTAGGCTCTGAGATTACGAAAAACAATTCGAGTACGATTTCATGCTCATAAAATTTAATGTGGAGATTTTTTAACAAAACCGTGAGTTGAGTGGGTACTCAATAAAGTGTCATAATCTCAGAGCCAGATGGAGCAAATGGTTCCTGATCAAGAATTGTCTTCCATTAAGTAAAGTAACTGAATGACCAGAAAATATGAAAGCTGTGATGACATAGGATGCATTTTGGACACGCCCACTCCGATTCAAGAGGAAGGTACATCTATCAACATTACTATATAGGCCCAGTCATATTTGCTCTTGAAGGCTAGTAGGGCGAGCAGTACCTGCCTACAATGACGATGATTAATAATTAATTAAAAGTTGTATCTTTCCTACAATTATTCTATATACCCACAGGGTTCGCAATTAACTCACCCGCTCACCCGAGCCATTTCTCCTAATGCTAAAGGTACCCTAAAGGTGAGTAGTAATTCATAACGTTTGTTATTTGTATCACTATTCGGGCAAGTACATTTTTAATCAGTTTCTATTGCTTACCCACTTGCATCCGCCTACATATTTTCTGCAGACCTAGTTGTAACTATAGACACAGTTGTAACCATAGACACAGTTGTAACCATAGACACAGTTGTATCTGCCTACTCGGAGACCGGTGGATTATGACAACACTACACACAGACACACAACATAGTTCTCACCATCATGCTATCGGCCTGTCCGGGCTTGTCGGTGAGGTATGGCGGGCGAGACATTGGCCCCATCGAGCCCCCGGGACTCAGCTGATGTGGACCTGCAATGAAAGGACGTGGAGTTGTTCAAGTTACTGACTGGCTGCCGACAAGACGCGACACGATACGAGACTTGCCGGCGTAGACACAGCGTACAGAGATAGGAAGGCATGCACAGTGTTCTTCAGATAGCGTTGGGAGAGATCGTAACACAGGTGAGATATCTTAGCACAGGTGAGACATTGTGTTTAGTAGTATGGTGCTACAACATTAGTGTGATGTTGCTGTGAATTGACACAGTGCTTTAACTCTGTGATGTTACGTGCGATGTTAGATGTTAAAGTTACATGCGATGTTAAGAGGGAATTTAATGTAAAAGTGTGGTCTGATGTGTTGTTTGCTTGTATTGTAATGTTGTGCTGTTGTAATGGTGTGGTGTTATGTTGTGCTGTCATGTTGAATGTGATGATAGTGGATATGTGATGTTGGTATAATAGCTGCTGTGATACAAGTGAAAGAATCTTGAAATTGGCTCTAAAACCCAATTTAAAAAAAATATATATAATAAAAAAAAAAAAATAGATAGTATGTTTTTGAATAGTATCATGTAATATTAGTGTGCTGTTTAACATGTAATGTGCTGCTAGTATGATGTTAGCATCATGTTAGTGTTTAGGGCGTGATGTTAGCAGTGTTAGAAAATGAGAAAATAATAAGGTGGGGTCCTTCTCCAAAGGCTAAATGTTAATGGTAGTCAAATCAGTAATTTGCAGAGGATCGTACATGCTGTTAATAATGAACCTAGGACACCCTTTAAATTCAAACACTGTGTTAGCATGACATGATGTTAGCATGATTGTAGCATTTTGTGATGTTGGCCCCTAATGGTGCGATAAGGTGTGACAGCATTCTCTTAGTGGTGTTAACATGGTGTAATGTGTGATTTTAGTGTGATGTTAGTGTGATGTTAGTGTGATGTTAGTGGGTGGGTGTGGTCTTACCCTGCTGCGGCGAGAACTGCTCGGGAAGACTCTGGGAGCGCGCCAGTGGGTGGGGCGACCGTGGTGGTGGGTGGGGCGACCGTGGTGGTGGGAAGGGCTGGTCTGGGTGGCGCAGAGGCCCCGGGGTCGAGTGTGGGGAGAGAGTGCCTTGTGGGGACGGAGGGAGGCCCACTACAACAGGCAGACCGGGTCAAGCTACTACCACCAGAGCATGGTCATTACTACATGATGTTAACATGGAGACTATGACTGAGATGATATAGATAGATACCTATATGGCGGCATTAACTGCCCGCTCCTTCCTAGGAACGTTGTCTGGACAGGATTAGTATGAAAGACGACCCGTTTGTGTAGAATCGACCAAGGATCAGCAACAGCTAGTACTCGTATTGAGAAACATGCATGAATTGCCAAGTAGTGAAACTGTGACCAGATTAGACTGTTGCAAGATGCAGATACAAGATGCATGTTAGTGACGTTGACTGTGACTTGGACAGGGTCACTGGGTGGATCAGGAGGGGTAGGGGGACCTACCTGATTGCTGTGCATAGGGGTCGGCGGCTGGTGATGACGGAGATGGCTGGGGAGGCTGCTGGAACTGCTCTGGTGACGGATGTCTCATGCGGGGAGACAACTGCTGCATCATCTGCTGTCGTAGTCCATGGGGCCCACCTCGTGGTCCGAAGAAGGACTCGTCTTGAGGCGGCCTGGGGGTGCCTGGCTGGAAGGCGTATGGGTCAGGGTTCGGCTGCAGCAGCCTCATCATTTGCTCCCCGAGGCGCGGGCCAGGCCCTGTGGGTGACTGCGGGTGTGGGAGTCTGGGTCGTGGGTGGAACTGGTCCATGACGCCGGACCTCGGGGCGCCCGGGAGCTGGGGGAAGTGGTCTCCGGGTCCCGGGAGGCGAGGGGCCCCTGGGGTCTTGAATGCCTCCCCACCTGGCGCTCGGTTGTATGGCATCTTGGCGAACGGGTCCTCCTCCGGGGGAGGTCGCGGTGTCGCGGGTGGCTGGGAGTATGGGTCGTACGGCTGTGTTCTTGGCGGGTGGGTCAGAGGTCGGTGACTATCGGGGAACTGGTCTGCGGGGAGCGGAGTTGTGGGTGGGAAAGCGTAGGGGTCGGAGGTCGGCGGCGGGGGTCGGGGCCCTGTCTCAGCGGGTCGTTGGGGTCCACCACCGGGGGAGAAAGTGTCGACACCTGAATGAGCCCCTCCGGGGGGAAATCCCTCCATCCCGGTCGGGAATCCCTCCATGCCGGGACCATGAGGACTCTGCAGCGGACTGTGGACTCCAGACGTCTGACCTGCAGCGGAACGACCACAAGATTACACCAACACAACGTACGGCTCACTCCAGCAACAGCCATTGTTTTACATTGCAGCAGGCATCTTTCACCAATTGATAACATGGATGAAAACAAACTGGAATCAAGTAACTTCTGCCATTTCTAGCTATCTTAAAGGTATCCTGATCTTTAATAGAAATGAAAAAGACTTGCCAAAAAGAAATAATTGAATTATTGCCTATTGTTGCTGCAGGAATATTTTACCAATATGTCACCATAATTTGTAAATAAGAAAAAAAGTTATCTATTGAACCATACATTGGCTAATATACTGTCTCTATACCTTTTTCAACCAATTCTAAATCGGATTGCAATACAGATTGTATTATATTATAAGTAAATATGAGGTATCGATATAATTTCTGTACACTTTTACTTCAGCACATCCTACAAAACTATGGGCGACATAAAGGGAGACAACTCACCCTCCAGGCCCTGCGGCGACTGTGGAGGCATCATGAATGGGTCCAACATGCCCGGCCCCTGGGCGCCGGGCGACGGTAGCGGGGGAGGGGCTGGGGGCGGCGGCATGGACAGTGAGTCGCGTTGTCTGGCCTCCTGCTGGCGACGCTGTAGCTCCTGAGTCACTTGCTGGAAGTAGAAGTAACCGCTGCAGTAACACATCACAGGAAGGAGAAGTAACCGCTGCAGTAACACATGACAGGAAGTAGAAGTAACCGCTGTGGCAATGCATCACAGGAAGTAGAAGTAACTGCTGTGGTAACGCATCACAGGATGTAGAAGTAACTGCTGTGGTAACACATCACAGGTAGTGCGGTAAAATGAAAAGCTGCAGTAACACACCAGATAAAGTAGAAATTGAATAATACCAAGTGAGTGATTACGGAGTTTAACGTCAATGCGGGAATCTTTCACCCATTTGCGACAAGAATAATACTGATATAATATTGCCAAATACCTTTTGTGCTTTCTGAACTCGACTGCTTGTTCTGTTTTTTCTTGCCTTTGCCTGGAAGATAATTCACAGATACATTAACTTGTCTTTATCTGCAGTCCATATTAATGCCAGAACAAGCACTGCTGTTACCTCGCACGTGGAGTCCCGAGATGCATAAAATGTACGTGAAAAACAAAAACTGTCTGTCATCAATACATCTGAAAGTGGACAACAAGCTCAATCTACATAGATGGATTCAATAAGGAGACTTGATCTAATCATACTTTATTCAAGACAAAATGGATAGGTTACATGTTTTTACAATTTAATTACAATAAAGAGGTGCTAACAGTACCAACAATTCATGTCTTGCCATTCATTCGCTATGAAGATTTAACTACTTACCAAATATGGCGCCTTTTGTTCTGGAGACAGTTTCTTCCACAGTTTGGCAATCTGCTTGGATCGCTCCGACCATTCTGAGGAAAGAAAGTCAAACATTCTATGATTGAAGTTCACTAAAGTTAGTGACACCCATGAGTCAGTGACATGACAGCCACTGACACCCACGACAGCCAGTGACACCATGACATCCAGTGACACCCACGACAGCCAGTGACACCTGACAGCCAGTGACATGACAGCCAGTGACACCATGACAGCCAGTGACACCCACAACAGCCAGTGACACCTGACAGCCAGTGACATGACAGCCAGTGACACCATGACAGCCAGTGACACCCACGACAGCTAGTGACACCTGACAGCCAGTGACCAGGCACGGCAACAGACAATCGTGATTTCAGCGGAAAACAAGTCAGGGGTGCGAGAGCTACACGTCACGTCCAGTTGAAATAAATCGATCCCTGGACAAACAAATCCGCGGAAAATTGCCATGCTTGAGTGACCCCCCATCCAAGCGCAGTCATCACTCACCAGGGTACTCTGTGCGGAGGTGCTGGTGGTTGGTGTTGACGTACAGCACAGCGGAGATGGTGGCGTTGAGTCCCAGAGCCTCGTCCGTCTCCCACTTGAGGATGTTCCTGCGACTGGTGGGCTCGTGTGGCTCCTCCTCGGCGCCGAGCGACCACGCTGGGTTCGGACCCGTGCTGAATCCTGGACTCAGCTGCTGGGGGCTGTAAGGAGGGGCGGGGAGGGGAAATATGACAGTTAGTAATACGTTCCTGTTCCGTTAGTAATACGTACAAGTGTTGTACAAGTGTTATGTTCAGACTAGCATGGACATAGTTTTAACCACAAACCACCAAACTCACAACACTGCCATTAACACACTTATCAAACTTGAAACACCACCATCAACACACCTCTCAAACTCGCAACAATGCCAACAGTAAACCTCCCAAACTTGCAACACCACCACCAACCTTCCAAAGGGCTGGCCATAGGATTCCATCGGTCC
>JAULBP010103994.1:0-10623 GCA_032355345.1 Lepetodrilus pustulosus
GTCTAAAAATGGTCTAGCCTTGTAAGGAATGCTACTGAACCAGAAGCTGTAGATACGCATAAGAAGTGCTCCTATTTGTGATATAAGTAGTCCACGGTAAGACGAAAGTACAACGTTAATTGATATTTAGTAAGCTATATTTCTCAATTAGTATGCTGATAAAGTTTTATCTTGTTGGAAATTGTTGATTTTGTTCCAGGAATCTTGGTGCCGTGAGCATCGTTAGAGATGAAGATTTCTAGTTGCTTACGATCTCTTAGATAAACTATCACGGTTATATTTATCTGTATTTACATATCCTAGACATATTGTTATTGAATGCAGGTTAATATTCAACTGAATTTATGAATTGCTTTAACCATGTTAACAGTGTTTAAAACCCATGAAAACCGGCAGTGTTTAAAACCATAGGACCATTTACGAATATCTCAGTTTACTGTTTTAGTCACAAATTTACTCATCACATTAGTCATAACTAGTAGGCATAACTCATGCTATTACCTACCAACTACAACTTTGTATATATTCTGATACTTTGTTGAACATTGTATACATCTCATTGCTCATGAACACTGGTAAGGGTATATAACCTGTTGAACTTTATAGAGAGTGGTAAATATTGATAAATTATATAACTTATAAGTTATGTTTCAGCAGATTCCCTTATTATATATTTTTTTATATTCCAACATACATAGTAACCATATACAAATATTGAAACATTGTTACCGACGGTACTTAAGGTTGATATAAGTAGGAACGTGGATCGTAGGCTATGTGATAAATAGAGGATATTACACAATTTTCTATTTATGTCCCTAGTGAAATAATTTTATTTGCACTCGTTTTGTCTTTGGTGGTTCTCAATCTCAGCAGTACATATCCACAGGAACTCCAAGTTTTCTGAAATCAAACATTTATTTGTCTATCACCTGAGCATTATTATTTTTTTAGATTGTATATCATCACAAACGATCCACTACGAAGATGTTGCGGTTGTGCTGTAGTGTGTGTATGCTGGTGCTGATGTGTCACATGACGGTGGCCCAAGACAGCAACCCCGATCAGTGGACCCCCGAGGTCATTCCGAACCCGAAGCGGAACCCCCGACATTGTCGCCCTGCCAACACTCACAACCAGATGGAGCCAGGGTATATCTGCGACCCCGACGGAATTCTGTCAGAGAGAAGCGGTATAAATTATTAAGTATTATTTTTAAAATGAGAAATGATTTTTGAAATATTAAACCAAAATCTGCTCAAAGCTTTATCTATCATAAGTTTCACAGACCCGCGCATGAATTCTAATGTTTGCATGATACCACTGATTGAAAGGTCACACGTTTGAGACTCGAGAGTCACACACTCTTGCTCACCTAGCAGGTTTATGTAAATAAAAAAACTGACTGCCGGGCAATAACGGATCATTCTGAAGGAAATCAATCACTGTACATGGTGTAGGATCATAATAAAAATATTTCAGTTGAGCTGCTGGACTGGCTGTTGAAGGGCTTCTACACCAATGACACGGCTTGTCCCTGCTCCACGTACTGGTGTGAGAAGAAACATAGAACTGGAACATACGCCACCATCGCCATCGTCCGCAAGATGAAGGTGGAAGACCAGTAAGTGTGGTTTGCATTAAGGCATTGAGTTAGGGCTGTGGCGGATTTAACAATACAAAGAGTATGCCCCTTGTAAATGATCTTTCGACGCGGCACCATTATGCCACGCGTTCTGAACAAGCGCCAATGTTGCAGGTCTCTGGACTAACATGCCTGAAGTACAGGCACTGCAGGCAACCTATTTTTTAAAACTTTTGCTTTCCTGGTAACTTTCCCTGACTAGCCCTGCAGACAATTAACTCAAAATGTTAGTGAGGAGGCCGGGGCGGGATGTAGCGCAGTGGTAGAACGTTGGACTTCAGAGCCAAAGGTACCGAGTTAAAATCCCGACATGTGTCCCACTAGAGGCAAATATAATTAGAAAATATCTTACTTGAAAGTAGTTCCAATTTCTTCCACCTCACCCGTGCTTTATATGCCCCCAGCCATCCTTTATATGCCCAAAATTGCTTCAAGGTCTCAATTTGGGGCATATAAAGCACGGCTGGCGATAGGTAGCCATGATTTAAAAAGAGAGAAAATGGACACCTATTAATTGTTATTTTATGGTTTATATTGTATCGGCAGGATTCAATGTTCATTGTCAGAATGGAATTGGTAATCATGGCGAAATGTCAACTGATTTATTTTTTCCCACATAGTTTTGAGGACCCTGACATAGCCGTGCTACAAGCTGGAAACAACTTTGCTCTGCAGCTGGAGAGAAACGTGTGGAACTTCGGACAATGCCAGAACGACATCGTTATCTTCTTCTCCAGGGATGATGGCATTGTGAGTACTGAAGCAGTCCTATAGTGTATAGCACTTGTAGAAACTTGATTTATTCACACATAATTAGTTATTAGAAAAACATTACATGGTGGTTAGGAAAGTAGTGTTTTTTCACCTTTGCCTTTCACTTGGAATGCTAATTGTACATCGTATATGTTGTTGTAAAGTTTTACAAATATTGTCCAACTTTGGTGGGTATTTATCTCTAGTTTTACCCTCTCCCTGCTGCAGGCAACCAAGGATGCCCTAAAGAGCTGTGTTAATGGTTTATTATCACATTTTCAGCTGTCTATAATGTACGGACCGACAGTGGCCAGGAACGTGTCGAGTGGCATGATCGAGTACATCCAGAATCTTCATGGCTACCACTTCAAGTCAGGCGACTACTTCATTGGCTTTGCCGAGATCATTCTCGCACTCAGGTATGGCGAAAAACTATTAAATTTTAAGATAAAAAAAATCAATGAATAAATGGACATTTGAGAAGAGATAATAAAATAGTGAAAGGATTGGTAGATCGGAATGAGATAAAAAAATAAATAATTCCAATCCTCGTATTATTTCATAAATAGCATTCAGTGGATATTAAATAGAAAGTTGGTGATATATCCTATTTATTCACTCGTATGTTAATTTGCTTAATTTTCCTGAAATTTTGCAAAAGCTCTGCTATAATCCAATGGAAACACAGCTTAACCATTAACTGTTGACTTATTCCAGGTACCTAAAGAGCATTGTGTGACCATAGCACACTTTTAGATCCCAACCATTTTCAAGTACAGTTTTTACTAGGAACCATATATGTATCAGTCTTCCCATGTAAAGTGGCTCAGACATCCGGAAATTCAGTTATTCACACGATTTTAGCAGGAATGCAGCCATCCGGATAAACGGGAGTCGACTGTGAATTTTGAGAATTTTCCCCAAGTTTGTAACATAATTTAATTTTTGATTTCTTTTTTTTTGGCAGAGATGCTGTGAATGGTCATTACCCATACAACAACTTTGATCCAAGGACAGACATGTTGGTTGGAGGAGCAAGTCATCTGACGTCTGGTATCCTAGCAATGCTGGTTTTAGCAGTTATGTCAACACTCCTGTCTTGAGAATAATTAGGCTTCATGTTAGTATTGAGAAACTACCAGCGTTAGACCTTTAACTCATTAAATTTTGGTCACAACCCCATGTCAATGGACAAAGCTCAATACGTTATTAGTTGTACAAGACATTTGAACTAAGCTGTCATTTGACTGAAATTCATAACGAACATTTGAACATTACAAGACTTTGCAGAATGACATGTTTTGTCATTATTTATGTATTTAAGAAAAATTGGAATCAAGAGTTTGTCACATTTATGACCATTTGTCATATTTATGACCATTTGTCATATTTATGACCATTTGTCATATTTATGACCATAGTCAGTGACAATGTCAGACATTGATAATATACCACAGGGAAACAAAGAGTGAAATCTTTGCATTATTTGTGGGTATCTGAACAACGATAATAGTATATTATGTAATGTTAACCCTCTCCCTGCTGGATTATGCACAAACACAGCTGTTTAGGGCATCTCCGGTTGCCTGCAGCAGGGAGAGGGTTAAGGTACAATTACCTTCCTGTAATTACGCCAAACTGCTCAGCAGCAATAGTCTTCTTTACTTCACAGTTTGATGGTTCAGTGTACACTATCTCATCCGTCTCAACTCCCTGGGGAGTATGCATTGCTGATAGCTATAAACCATGGGGCATTGTGATTTAAACCCCTGTGTTTACATCAAAACTGCATTTTTTTTCACGTCCATACCAGCAGAAACTAGTGTGTTCCAAGTATTCATATAGGGAATTTCAGTAATTAACATGATTATTGTCTTCCTTATCTGAAAATAAATATTTGGATATTATTTATAGAATCTAGCGAAGTAGAGCAAAACAATAATGATCTATGCAAGACTTTTTTCAAATTTAAACATCTTATGTGTAATGTCCCATTTCCGTCATTTTCGACGAGATGTTCTCTCATCAATACTTTACTATTTATAATTATTTAAATATGTATTTCATAATGCATTTATGTATGGAATTTTTATTCTATTTAGATATGATATTTGCATTTAGTTATTTTGACTTTGTTGTTCATTCTCACATACCACATAATACCACCTGCCAGTGATTATGGAAAATGATTTATGATTGATGGGAAAAATACATGTATGACTTTATTGCATATATATGTGTCATTAACAAAGTGCTTTGCATATTGTTTAAAACTAATTAATATTTCCTTGCCAGTCGTTCCTCAGAAAACTCGTAGAACATCTTCATGATGAATAAACAATTGTGAATTTGCATTGGGGGATTTGGAATGGAGCTTGGCTGATTTTCCAATGACACATTTAAAGTTGATAGACATAAGACCATCATACAGAGCCTGTACATTTTGTTGATTTAGAAATCTAGTTGTCAAATCAGTCATTGTGGTATTTGATTTCTGTCTTTCGTTAGTGCCTGATAGATATGTACTATATGTATTTATTATATCTATATATAGTTGTGTATGTCTTTTATATATAGTGCTATGTTGATTTTGATGTTGTTAAGCTATGTTACTGTATTTGATCTCGAAACTACACTTGATTTTCAACAATATTACACTGAGTGTAAGTGAGGTTTTTAAAGTATAATTAAATATATTTCATTAAATGAGAAATGTATTAAGATTTCTTTTAAAGATCTTTTTACTTGCAGGTGAGATTAATGATTCTATTGTGTGAAAGATGTGTTTTAAAGAATTGTTCTTGTATTTGTTTTGATCCGCAAACAGATTAAAAAAGATATTTCTTGAGTTCTAATGTATCGAGCAACTTACACCATAATAATACTCAAACGTTTTTCTTTTTTTTTCATTTGCTCCCTCAACTACGAGGGAGAGGGTGGCCCACTATTATGGAAAATGAGTTCTTAGACAAATAGTCTGTCATGTATACTGGTATGTCTGTTTATCTTGGAACTTGACGTTGTGTTGTACTATTCGTTACCGGTAAATTCTTTGTCATATTTTCTTAGATGTATCATGATGCATGCACGCAAATTAATTGGTCAACAATACCGTAATATTTATTTTTCATTTATTTTCTTGTTCTATGAAAAGTAGTTGTGTATCATGATGAGTCCTGGGGTTAGATGTCTTGGCTTAAGTAGAGAAATCCTAGTGGACCCATGTTCAAAATCTATTGGGAACATACTACCTGTCTCTTGTGTTTTTGTGTATGTATGCTGCAAGCCATGTAAAACCTATGCCAACTTTCAATCTGAAATGACATTCTTTGGATAGAATTGTATATAATATGGCGAGTTATGTATGACTTATAGTTTCTATATTGTGATCTATGTCTTTTTCTCTATATGCTGAACTCAATGTGTGCAATAGAGAAACTAGTTACTCAACTTTGGAAAATATTTAATTAAATTGTTTCATTTACGGTAATAAACATAATGTATAATTATGATTTCTAATTATTTGAAATTTTGTTGAGATCTGTTTCTTTATATCATTAAGGGATTTCTAATCGAACAAAAATAGTAATTTTGGAATCACCCGTTTATTCACTTTATATATATATTCTACCTTAGAACTAGGTATTCCAGGTTGAAAGCTAAGGCATGTTTGTATACGGCTGTCTGACACTGGTGCTACATGTTATAATATACCACAATTCAAGTCCTGCGAACAATAATGTTATTTACTTTACAACTGTGCATGTAAAAATTTTACTCTGAGAAATAGTTGTCTATCTATAGATCTGAATTGATATGGAATGCAGTGATTCTTATTAATAGACAAATATATCCTTTTATATATAATATATATTGAAGTATGCACGCAAATTAATAATTTTTATTACGACCATTTATTCTATTATGTCTATGCAAGGGCTGTATAAATTTAATAAACAATTTATCTACTATTTCTTTCTCATTGATGTTTCTTTCTAATTTGTTGCTGTATGTTGCTATTGCGTAAGTGTTGCTATTTAAGGTGTCATATGCCTATGGATAACATGGTGTATTTGAAGCAGACGAAAAAAACACCCAAGTTAATAACCTAGGACTTATTGCTCAGAGGCATGTTGCAGGACGCTCTTGTAGGCTACAACTATTGTAGCACTACAAGAGCGTCATGCAACAGGCCACAGAACAGTTGTAGCCTATAAAAGTTGCATGTCAGAGTTTGGAAACCCACTACAAATGTAAGTCTGGTTGCATGAATGATTGTTTTAGCGACCCATATTCTCAAGCATATAGTAGCAATAATAGTGTTTTATGCCATGGACTTACACTTGTAGCGGGTTCCAAAATGTTAACTTACAATTAATTGTAGTTACAGCTGTTCTGTGCAACAGGGTCCAGGTAATGATGAATCTTTTATGATTTCATGTTACGTTAGTGCAACCATTGGCAGGCAACCTGCCCTTAGGACATCAATGTTCCTGGAAGTTAAATTTCAGGCACGATCACTGTAAAGTACCGGTATAGCTTATGCTTGGTTTATCAGTACAAGCAAGAGCTCACAGGTTTACTGCAACACTTTGTCCTGTGGGTATTGCAGGTTTTCTCATTTAAAAAAAAACTTACATGATGTGATAATGGTGTAATAATCTTGAAAGTAACTACATGTATAAACCCATCCTCTCACCCCAGAGGTACCTGTTACGTTAACACTAATGTGGAGTGCAAGCGTAATCAGTAACTTTGGAGTGCGAGGATGCTATAACAAAAACAAAAATGGAAATGTTCTATAAATATTGTCATATCGATATTATGACAATAAAGATTTGAGCACATTTTGGGTACCATAATAGATAAAAAAAATAAAAAAAAAGAGGCATCAAGATGAAAAAATAAAGTGTAAGACATTGCATCTCTAAAATTCTGGAGATAAAAAAAACATGAAACGAGAATGTCAACTCACTGAAGCTTTATTCCATGATACGTAATGATGCAGATGTCAAACCAATGATTATATACACAATGTACAATGGTGACTCGTAGTTAACCTTAGCAACAAACATGTTAGCTGCAGCAATACACTGAATGTATACATACATGTACAAACATAACAAAATATTAACAGAATTGGGAAACCACTTGTAATAATATTCCACTCTTCATTCTTTGATCTTCAGCACAATAGTAATGGTAAATATATCCACTATTTGCTTGCTCCACAATACATATATTGCAACCTATACGCGAAACTTGTTAATTTCAATTACGGTAACTTGGTATGGCAAATTTCATAACGGGACAAATGTTATTTAACAGAAACAATTATTAACATTAGAAATAGAGGTACTTGGGTAATGGGTAACGGGCATAGTAACAATAATGTAACAAATTGAATCAAAATTTTATGATAACGTACAAGATTATTCTCTGTACAAATATGGCATATAAAATTAACTTTTGATTTCTTAAATTGTGATCTTTTCAGGCTATATAACAAAATGATTTATGTATACACATGGTTTCAATTATTTAGATTTTGATAGCTATCACAATACAGTGTCCCCTCGATATAACGCTGAATTTGGGGTCCATGACGTACCCCCCACCTTATAGTACCAGCCTTATATGATAGTACAGGTAAATAAAAAAAAATAAAAGTTGGATCCACATCTGACCCAGCCTTATATCCGAATCCGCTGTGTATCGAACAGTGTTATATTGAGGGGACACTGTATATCGCTATTTTAGCATAGCAGGCCTTTTGCATGAAAATTACAGTACCGGTACTGTAATATTGAAAATTCTGGGAGAAATATGGTAGTTGTGCAAAACGACTGGAGGGTAATGTGAGGTGTCATCCCCTGCCTCCTTATCCCATGGCTAGCTACAGCCCTGATGTAACATTTCTTTTCTCTGAGTAATATAAACGTAAACTTGTACAAGTGTTTACAAGAAAATTATTTAAAACATATCAACTTCAATCATCATATTACCAGTATCTCCAAGACTGGTGCCAATTATTTTTATGACTCAAATCGCAAGGACTTTCTCATATCAGACCAATGGAAACTAGCCTACATTTATATATATCAAAACATCTTCCATTTCTGTGACTAGCTTCCTGAAATATATACATTTTTTATGAAATCACATAATGATATCAGCACTCCGAACTTATCACAAACCTTCATATATTTACAAGCAACCTTGCAATACTTACTACAGAAACATTTATCTTCATCAGGCTATTATTTCTATGAATGGAGACATCTTTAAGGCTTATATTTGAACGAGGGAGGTAGTTGAAGCTTATTACACAAAAATACAGTTTCAACAACTGCAAAATCTAACATTTATTGGCATGCACTTCCTAGGTTTTTGTCAATACGCTATTTTATGCGAGGGGGATTTACCATTGTGCTTCATTTTCAAGTATTTGTGATTTGGTTTTGGTAGGAAAACAACCTGCAATAGCTAGATTTATTTGGTAGGATCGAGTTCAATATAACTTGGGCAAGAAAATAACCATACGAGATGGGTAATGAACAGTGAAATATGTTGACATGATCTTTGAGGTATGAGTCAGTAACAACAGTTAATAAATCTTGTCGTAAAATAAGATTTAAAAGTGTAAAATTAACCTACAATTTTGCATAACAAATTAAACTTTGGTATTAATGGAATATACAATATATGTTTTATCATATTCCGTGATTATTGCCTCATTATTAAAAATATATACTTAATAGTTGTCAACCGAGAACATGAAAATGTCATCGCTTCGTAAAATAATTAAAGTAAATATTCAATGACAGTATTGCACCAATTATGCCTTTAATGTTACGATCAATAGGTGAAAGGTCAGTGGTGAAATAAAATATAAAATAATTAAAAAAATGGCCATGCTGAAATCAGACTACTGTATTAAATGAGATGGAATATCAATTAAAGGTGTATTGATGATAAAATCTAAATGGTTAAAAAAAAAGGGTGAGATCCTTTTTATCAAACATATTCAATTTTAAGTACCATAAGCTATTAAAAGGTTATTTGATGTTGTTCCAAGATGAGATGGTTAATATGAATCTAGTTGTACATTCACTTTAAAATTGCAAATGGATGATGACTTGTATTATGCTGAGAATTGCAGATTAATGTCGACAAAAGTCTTGTATATAAACATGGCAGTGCCAGGCAAAGACGTACTGTGTCCACTACAAAAGAGATCTGGAAATTCTTGCGATGAAAACATCGACCATTACTTTCTATCCTGCTCCAACCATTCCTTTCATACTACTCGGTGTACTTCGAAATATTTCGAATATACAGTCATGAAGTCATGTCAATTTTCTGCATTAAAAGTTAGCAGATTTTCATCAATTTGCACGCATATTTCTTATGGCTAATTAACCATTTCATCTCGACTATAAATGAGAGTTCTGCACCAATTTGGCGGCATGAAATGAATTATACTATAGTAAAATCTCAAGTCCTTGTTCAGTTATGACTGAACTATTAACTAGGTACAAATATCCATACCTTGCAACCTTAAAAAAAATTATCAAACAATTCAAACCTCATTTTCGAACATTTATCTGTGGATCATACCTCCATCATAGGGAATTTCCAACTCAGTTCCAGCTGTGTGGACCTTCTACGTATAATCTGTATAATGTTTAACATTCTAACTTCTAGAGGCAACCCTAGATTCATTATATTGATCAACAGTAGCAATATGGCAGTGCTTAGGGTTAATGCCACAAGGAAAGGAGAGTCAAATTAAAGCAAACATATCCAACAAATTGACATTGAAACAGAGCATTCATCACTACAATACTGCTGTACTAATTCAATGTAAGTATTTAGGTATCACAGAAGGTACATACGGCTTCACAGTATTAGCAAGCTTACAACTACAGCAAGCTCAAAACTAAAGGAACACACAACAAAGCTAAGAGACCCCCTCTTACATAATTAGTACCGGTAATACATGAGATGCCAACATGTCACTGAAAGCCACAATAGGGGGTGTAAGTCTTGTCCGTTTTTATTTCCGGTGATGGGTGAAAGAAGTCTTGCTCGTGATGTTTTTTTTGGTGAAGTCACAATGGATTTTTGCGCATTTAGATTTTTTAATAGTTAAAGGCATACAATCACAGATTTTTATGAGCACGTAGCACTATATTTGAGTAATAAATGTAAACTACATTCAT
>JAULBP010104005.1:0-18967 GCA_032355345.1 Lepetodrilus pustulosus
CAATAAAATGTTAGAACATAGAAATATTTAGAACATGTTGAATTAAATGTATTTATGATCAATAATGAGTGTCAATGGTAGGGAAAATGTTGAGAAAAAAAAGAAAATGTTGAAAAACTGGAAAACATTGTAAAAATTAGAAAATGACGCAAAAATGGAAACTTTTGAAAAAAGGGAAAATGTTACAAACATTCATATTTAGCTGCCAGTTTTACAATATATATGTGTAATTTCTAATGTATACTAATTAATAGAAGAAAATAACTTTGAACATCCATCCTTCACTCTCCATTCCAAAAGTAAATAAAAAATAAAATAAATTACTAAATAAACAATTTTAAATTAATATAATAAATAATTTGTTGGTTTCCTTCCAGGAAATAGCTATGATTAATAATGGTATTATGCACAGGGTAAACTATGCTGATTCTTATTAACCACCACAATGAATTACAGATGCATACACTAATAGTTGATCTTCATCAGCATGATCAGTAGGAGATACAAAGCAGACAGAGAAATATATCAGTGTGATTGTCATGTTGCGATGCATACTGTACACACCAGAGAGTACAATACCAACAGCTGGCATGACATAGCTGCCAGTGCTCACTGGAACCATATGGCCTCGGTGTGCTAATGGCCAGACCATCTCTACAGTGGACAGGTGTCATTGGATGATGCTCACGGATTATGACATCCTTGCAGACTGTCTTGCAGAGACTGAAGACTGCCTGTAGGGTTCTATGTTCGGTGGTCAATGAAGATTAGGTCAAGGCCATGTGCACATGGTTCTGTTTCCAACTGGCATCCAGCATTTGCACTTTGGTTCACGTAATGAGCAGTGGTCACTCATGGTGTGGTCCTTTCTTCCGGAGGTAGTGGGGCAGAACTTGAGAGGTCCTGGATCCATTGAGGTCTTGTCTTGGAGGGTCGGTGGATGAAGACTTCTTTGTGGTGGTGCTGGTGGTGGAGGTTGTCTATGTTCTTGTTGTGCTGACAGAAACACAACATTAGTGGTGGTCTGTCTTCTTGTTGTGCTGACAGAGAACTGCAATACTTGTGGATTTCTGTCTCCCAGTTGTAATGACAGATATATAGACAGATAGACATAATCGCAATACTTGTGGATTTCTGTCTTTCTGTTTTGCTGATGTCTTATGGACAGATATACTGTAGAACAACACTTGTGAAGTTCTGTCTATATGTGGTGCTGACAGATGTATAGACAAATAGACAGACAGACAGACAGAAGAATACTTGTTGAGGTGCTGTCTCCATGTTTCCATATATAGAAACTCAAGCACATCACTGGAGGAATAACCAAGGAAGTGTTAACTTTTTGATCATTGCATGGATTGGATTATCTGTATCATTATTCTGGTGACAAGTTTTCAATGTTGAGATGAGACTCAACTGAGGAACATTTAACTGGATCTATCAGCAACTTTGTTTTATTTTCTCTACCGACACAATGTCGAGTTTGGAATCATATAGTGAAGATGGGGCAGATGAAAATCGCGATTACTTTAGAACAGTAAGTAATGCTTGTACATGTTTGCAGTTAATTTAGATTGGTATTTATAGCAGTTGAACATCCTAGTAAAGATAATATAAAAGTTGTAATACAGAAATTTAACAACATGATTTAAGCTTGATTCCTACATGTACTACATGTATTAATAATAGCACATGTTTGCATAACTTCCATAAGTTAATAATGTAATAATGTTATGATAGAGACAGCATGCCAAATTTAATATCCTACATATTACTACATTTAATAACATCTGTCAATAGTTTATTATTTATCAAGTAAACAATTAATTTTAGTTATGCATTTCATGTAGTATACTTGATGAGTCATTTTCAAAAGATGCCACTTTTTCTGTCTCAGGCCTATAAAATGTTGGTCATTTATGTTAATTTGTTATATCTAGACCACAAATGTACCTCAATTGGAATGCTGGAAGATAGATAGATGCTATTTTATCTAAAACAAAAAATGCATTATTACTGGAAAGACATGCTATAATGTCACCAAAATGTGGCATCTTTTGAGAATGACTCATATATGCGTTTAGACCTCCTGTGATTCCTAGTAAAGACATGCATGGTTATTACCTTTTTTGGCAACCTCTCTAACATGTTTAAGATCTACATGTCAAATTTGTTTCACACGTCTAATGAAATGCAGGCATTATGTACGTCATTGTAGCTTGGTTCATGTCGAATACAAAGTGAGTAATACATTGTCATGCAGATGCTGTGACAAGATCACACGGTCAATGCCATTGTTAATGACATATATCTAGTCAATCCCAACAATCACAGTACGTAAGTTTGTTTCTTGTTGGTTTATCCTTATATGGACTGGGCACCTGCATCACTGTCCAACAGTAGCGCGACGCGTCTATCAGATGAACAAGTTTAATAGATCGGATAAATACAAACACCAGAGATACGATAGCACATCATCGACAACGGCATTATATAGCTTCTGTATGCATGCCGACAGATACCATAAGACATCTAAGCAGAGCAACACGCCAATAAGTTTGTCTGAATTAATCACTGATGCTTTGTCTGCTGTGCATGTGCTCCAATACATAATCTCTGTATGATCGCTATATCTGCACCACAGTAATATCTGCACTACTGTGACGACGCGAGACATCGTCGTGGTATATTTCAGTCATGGACATGCTCGAATGTTGTCGGTCCGTATGGAATCATTCAGCACAAAACAACTTATGGTTGCAATCAGTATGTAAAATCTCATGAAGACGTCAATATTGTTGGTCAAATGGCAACATAGTCTTGGTGTGTTGTCATAGAAATGCACGTTTGCAGTAGACGGAATGCATGTGTGTCTTTGCTTCTGAGGCTATTCTCATCCACTGTTTGCATGCACGCGCATGTGCCTGTTGAGATTTCCAGACTGAGAGAAGCGGAGAAGACATAGCTTACATTGGTATGGTTTCTCTCCGCTGTGAATACGAAGATGTTTGGTCAAAGTGGAACTGTCTGAAAATGCTTTCTTGCACAGTCGGCACCGGTAGGGGCGTTCCCCAGAATGTGTGCGCATGTGCGTGGTGACCGAAGAGCTTTGGGAAAATCGTCGGTCGCAGATCGGGCACCGGAAGGGCTTTTCCCCGCTGTGTGTCCGGATGTGTGCGGTGAGGTTTGCTGCCTGCGAGAAGGACTTGTTGCAAGTGGTACATTTGTACGGTTTCTCGCCAGAGTGCGTTCTCAGATGCGTCTTTAGAGTACTGGGTCGCGCATATGTCTTTCCACACGTCCGGCACATGTTTGTCTTGAGGGTGTTGGGATCCAAATCTGGGGGTGGAGGGGGCGTCTTCTCCGCGGCGAACTTGGAGCGCTTCAGATGACTGACTGAGCAGAACCTGGCTGCATCTTTGAACGTATCCGAATGTTTGTAGTAGATTCCACCGCGGCCGTCGGACACGGGCCGGAAATCGGACGAGAAGCTGTAGGAGGGTGGGTACGATTGCGCGTTGTAGCCTCCGTATTGGGGCTGCAGGGGCTGCGGGTAGGAGTGCCCGTGGTGGTATTGCCCCATCGTGGGGCTCTGGGGCTGTGATGGCCACTGCTGGGGCGGGACGTGGTTGTATTGCGTGTTGCCAATACCATGAGGCATGCCTACGTTCATGCTCATTGAAACGTTCACGCTCATCGATGGAAAGTGGACGTTCGTCTGCGGACCTTGCGGACCGGAAGGACTTGGACCAGCTTCCGGGTACTGAACGGGGTACTGCGCGGGAGGCGTCGGTCCGTAAGAGTTGTGGAACATGGGGCTCTGGTGAGCCATGGCGTACCCAAGACTCTGATGGCACTGGGGGGTCAAAGGCCCCGGGTTCATGACCTGGCTGTGGCTCAAATGCGGCGGCATTGGGGGCGGCGACAACGGCGACAATTGTCCGCTGAACTGAGGGTGTACCACAGCGTGCTTCAGCGACAACAGAGCATCAGCAATGTCATGGGGAGCCTTCTCCTTGAACACCGTCAGGTCTCTGCAAGGAACCAAGTCACAACTAATGAGTGTTTGCAAATAAATTAGGAATATTTGTTTTAAAATAGCAACCGCGTGACTGTGAAATTAGTTAGGCCTGTGTATATATACGACCCAATACAAGCCACTGAGACACAAATTGGCCGCAATAAGGTGAGTGGAATCAAGCGTGATCATTCCACCTGCTAGGGAGGTCAGGGGTCAGCTGGCCACAGACGACATTCATTAAAGTCCCACTGACACCTCAACAACATGCTATATGATACACAAAAACCCAGAACATGTTTGACCAATATTCCTAAAGTAAGCATCGTGTGTGTCGGTACATTTTGTCAACAATGTCCGACAATTACATATACGTTAAAGCACTCAACCCGTGAAAAGGCCTCCGAAATCTAGTAGCATAAGCTTTAATAATGCACACAAACACTTCGAACAGGTTGGAACAATTCTACCTTCGGGGGAGTTAAATTTAGGCAGTTTACCAAACATTTTGATTCCCTTACAAGCATGTTTTCAACGCTGAACTGTCTATATAATAGCCAGGCACTTAGGCGGCGTTAGGGCATCCTGAGTCGCTGTGTACACGCGCGTACAACTGGACTCAGTCTACACAGCTCACCACAAGGGGCTGACGTAAGCGCGCGGAGATTAACGACAGGGATTGACACAAATCAATTAATAGTTGGGAAGGAGATGGTGAAATATAAACAGACACACATACTCACCTACTAAAAATAAGTTATCAAAGTGAGCGCTTTTGAAAAATAATATGCACGCTGCATACATAGCGCACAGACGATATATAACAAACGAAATGTCTGGTTGAAGAAAGACATGATCCGATCTTACAAAACGGTTTTTAGTAAGATTTCATACTCAAAATTATGTTCAGAAAACCATATCCCAAATGTATTTGAACATGAAAACATACTCAAAAACACTTCGAAATTACTTCGAGGCCAATATAATACTGCTGTATGAAATTCATTACACTTTTTTTTAAATTAATAATATTCAGACATAAATTCAGATATCCCGATTATTAATTTTATTTTTGTGTTGATCATTTCTTCGATTTAAAATCATTCCGTAAATATTTGTATAAAACTACAAAAAAGATATAATTCCTGCCGTCCTTGTTCCGAGTAGGTGCGACTCGCGCAACAATACTATTTATCTGTAACATCGTAAACCTTTCGTTAATTAATGTTTATATTTACACAATTAAATACAATGAATTTAAATAGTTGTATATATTTACTATTGCTGTCTATCGCGTTTGTCTTACAGTGTATGATATTATTTTCTTTCGCGCGATATTACCACAAAGTATCACTATTTCGTAGTTTTCCAAGAATATATAAGTAGAATGAATGCATTTATTTTGCTCCTAACAGACGACAGTGAAAAATAATTTAGATCAGCTGTCAACTGTAGGTAAAGCAACAAGCAACGACAGCGTTGCATACAGTTTTCATTCAGTTCTTATGGGGAAATAGTAAATGTTTTAAAGTGGACATAGAGAAAGCGAGAATTTGAACAAACTGGGTTAGTAGCGGATACTATTAAAACTGTCCATATTATGATGTGTGTGCAGTAGTAACATAGGCGTCAGCATAGCATGGAGGCGCCCAGGTTATAGCAAATAAATATGTGCACCAATTATACTAGCACTTGCATTTATTTTCAAGCTTTGAATTTAATGAAATTATATTCCGTTTTACCTATTAGTATTAATAATGTACGGACAGCAGTAATTATAAGGCGAATCCCATTGTTTCAGAGGTCTAGCGACATCTACAAATTCAAAATGTTCTAATGAATAATAATCATGTATCTTTAAAGGATATCATTTCTAAATAATACAGTTCTCTTCGCGATCGCATTATTTATAAAAAATAAATGGTAAAAGTATAGATGAATGTAATAAATGTAATAAATGTAATATACATAGCATAGTATACATAGCATAGTATACATAGCATAGTACGGCTATTCGTTATTACGTTCCGGAAAAAAAATCTAAGAAATGCTGACCAGGATTACATTTTTATAATCAGGATTACATATTATATATGTATATAAGAAATTAACAACATAATAAATAAAATCACTACCTGAATATTCCTTTGATATTTTAATATATAAAAAAAACACCACTTTCTCTCAATAAGCATATCCGTATTGACAAGATGTTTAATGCGATATTAGCTTAAGGAATCCGATGTTGATATTCAATTTTAGAATGTGTGGATCATTTTATTTCATGCAGATGGTTATATGCATGTACAGTAGAATACGAGGGAATGTAAAAGTGTGACGTGTACTCACTTGTAACCGGGTGGGCACGGCGAGAACGAGAAGACATTTGGAAATTGATCAAACTCTAGTGACGGCATAGAAAACGAGCTCATATTCATCTCCGGAAACGGGTGAGGTGACTCGGGGGTAACCGAGTTTCTACTCGGACAAGATCGCCAAACATCGGAATAGTTAGAAGGGTTGCCGTAAGGGGTATCCATTGGATTTCTGAAATTAGAAATAGAAAGATAATAGTAATTATTTAATAGCAAAGTTATTTGCATTTAGAAATAGAAAGATAATAGTAATTATTTAATAGCAAAGTTATTTGCATTTAGTTTTGTGTTTCGTATATCAAGGATCCTATCTTAATCACTTAGAATATATTGTAAATGTTTGCAATCAATTGCGATGCTTAGATAGGAAAACTGTCCAAATATAAGGAAGCATCGTGATATAATTACTATATTACTTCTCTACATTGCATTAACCATAGTAGACCAAACATATTTGCTAAAATAATAATGTTGATTTTTGGAATGCAATCTCATAGGATATCTTATAATTTTCAAAATAGTCTGGAATTCCAATTTTAATATTTTACGAATATTGTGTAATAGAATGCGGTGTAATTTTTCATTTATACATTAAATTGGGGAAGAAAGCATTTGTTGCCCCATTTGTGACTTGAACAGCTTATAAAAAATGTCCGCAATATTGACTTTGGATACGTACAAATGGTGTGACATTCTTCATCGTGTGAACGAATTACATTCGTTAGAATAGTCACATTCATTATGTATTAGTAAAAACTTCAAAACCACAGCAGACTGAATTATAAAACAGCAAAATAATATCAATGCTTGATTATGTAAAATATAAACAATTTGATTTTCTGAATAAGACATACAAACTATCTGAATAAGAAACATTGATATAGATCTAGCAATGCCAAAGAGTTTGCAAGTTTTTCTCGTCAAATGTCAGCAGGCAACGTTTATATATACTATGTAATATGCTGTATTGTCAGAAAGAAAATGATGTCAAAACAATGACTGCTTGGATTGTACTTACGATCTCTGCCGGAACTCTGAGCATACTCACATCAAAATGGTTGGGATATTGGCGGACGAATCCTCTATCAAATGAGTCCATGTTTTGATTGAATATGGTGCTTAAATAAGACCCAAAGTCATCGATACATAGTCCAGCTCGAAAATTGAGCCGACAGTGATTTAAAAGCTATCGCCGTTCGCCGCAGGCTTATAGTGCGCATGAGCAGATATATGGTTTCGCCATCTTTTTATTTGGAACTCTTCAATCTGAGAGTACAGAATCTTGTGGGTCATCTACTGGTTTTCATTACCAGCTTATTGGCTAATGAGATTGAAGAAGCCACAAACTCGATTTCTGATTGGCGGAGACGAGGAATCCAAGAAATGACGAGGAAATCGCTTTGAAACTGAATACAAGACACCGTGACAGCGTGTCGTCCATGAAGCCATAACGAGCCCGCTACCAGAATTTACAGTCGAAATGAAATGAGTCGATGACTTCCAACTTCAGAAGCATGTCAGACTTCCCCACTTTTTGTTGTTGATAACTTTCTTACGCTCCTCAAGACAAATTACACCGACGGACGCGCTCGCGACAATACTCACACGTGCGAACACGTGCATTCGGCGCGGGAAGCCAAGTTAGCTCGCCGTTCGATTAGAGTATATAAGACTACTGCGACAACGAGCCAATACGGAGCTAAGTAGTTGGGAGATTTATCCGAGTTCAGTTTGGGCTATCATAGCCATCAGATACCCTGACACTCGGAGGTCGCCATCGACCTGTGGCTGGGGCGGGTTGAGGGGTGACACGCCCCCCTGGGGTCAGATACCCGGGTAACGTATACCCACAGTGCTTGTCTTCTCGCAAGCTGGCGCGTGTCTAATGTGCTGTACACTTGCACGATGCTAGTTATATGCAGTTTCTATAGAGGAACACCCCGATTAGATCCTTTTCGAGATGGCGCGGCACCACACTTAGACAGCTAACCGCCACGTCCTGGCCCGAGCGGCAATGAGAACGGACTCCATTTCCGGTGGCCGAAATATTTTTTGAATACTACAACCATACAGTTAAAACATATTTGCATTGGCACAATCAATCTACAAATACATCAATAACTATACAGTTAATAGTACCCAATGAGAATGATAGTATTAGTAACGGTTAATTAGTAGTTATACAACATTTACAACTAGTGTCCAAGCGTTCCACTGTCAGTATCCAGTGTGGGTAGCTCTTGCAACACGTCTGCAAGATAGCGCACGGTCCTGAAAATAATTTTCAAATTGAAGTATTGAAGCTAGTCATGATGTAAATAATGTATTCATACAATTTAAAGAGTAACAGAGAATAGCTACCATGGTTAGAATTTGGTGTGCATATGTATACCATTTTGTTTTCAATAGTAGGATTATTACAGAAGTTGTTTGGGGAATATTTGTTTACGTAAAATTGATAGAAATTCAAATTTTAGCAAGAAATGAAATTATACACCAATTTCTACGTGATATAGCATGTATATTATATCTCCTTTAGTAATAATATGTAACCACATGTTTGCTTATATTGGTACTCTATATTGTTAGTTGTTGTAAATTTGGTTATCCAGATGAGTTCAAATAATATATTATTTCACATAATTTTAAATGACGTTTTCATGTTAACTTCATGTTCATGACTTCCATATTTCCGCTCCGTACATTAAGAATGGTAGTTACCGTAGTATAACTGGTGAAATGGATTACTAATTTCTAATTTGCATATACCGTTACTATTTAATGTGTTATCGCATTAAATAATCTACCATTTCTATTTTAAAGGATTCCCAAGTACAAGTAATATGTTTTCACTTCAATAGGAGTATTGTTTATAAAAAATATATATAAATATAAATTGCATTTGTTTCCTAAAAACTCCCCTGGAGAAAACTACTCTTATGAACTCGTAGAATAATATTAGTATATCAAAAGACACTCTATATCGTGTAACAACGTTTGTGGTTTTCGGAGAATATACTGTTCGTCTGTATGTCTGTTCCCTTGAATAGTTTACCGAGTAACTACTCGGTAAGCCTACCCGTTTCTGAATATAATAAATTGTTTTATTTTATTTATAATTTTAGTAGCATGACTGTAATTCAGTATTTATTAGAATACTTGTATAGTATGTATTTTAGTACAGTATTAATTAGGAATAGGCTAATCACAACTTGAGGTCAGTCGAATACAAATAGGCTTGAACACAGAACATATTAATTTTTCTTACACCCCGGTTGTAGAGATCACACGCCTGGAATCTTCAAACGCAGCTAATGTTCACGAAGAAAAGTAATTTTTGACGGTGTGTGAGAAATATTACACTAAACTCGTGTCCGATAAATACGAATTGAAAACAACTCGTTTAAAGATAAATTTTAATGGTCTCTAACGGACACTCGTTTAATATTCTCTATGTAACTGTCAGCGAATGTCACTACATACTGGTAACCGCTCGTCTAAAACATGATAGTGATGTTGAAGAAAGGGAAAACATTATCCCTTACAACGTAGATCTAGTATTCAACTGACGTCTGTGAATCTGCAGATTAATCGCCTCAATAACAATCACTTTACAAATTGAAACGAGCATTTCCCTACAGAAATATCTAGACAGACAGATATTACATTAACGTTTTGCTCTGTATGCACTAACAACCGCAAAACCAAATACGTACAAACTGTGTAAAAATATTTACGAAAAGGCTGAACAATAAATACAGGTACAAGTAATGCACAATGATATAGTATGGTATGTACAATATTTATATTTTCATTTGTATCATAGCCAGTAACGCCTTTCTAACGGTGTGGAGACGAAATATTCCATTTGGTAATCTTGCTTAATTACTAGTAATATGTTATAATATGTTATTAACTTCCCTGTATTTGAGCGTATCCGTATTTTCTAAGCTGTAATCGCAGTAGTCAAATTCCATGTCCTTACTGTCGGTGACTGGTATAGCATAGCTAGTGTGAAGAAGCAAGCCACATGTATATAGCCAGAGCATGGAACCTTTAACTGAAGTGAGTGGGTTTGGAACCAGGCATTTTTCTTTGATCTCTGTGACTGTGTTGACATGGATCATTAGCAAAAATAATCAGTCTATATTTGGAATTGACAGGAAAATCAACTGCATAGCCCAGTCAACCGAACAACAAAATAAGACAAATACACCGTATGTACGTTAATACAATTTAGTACAGCTACTACTATTATTATTACTATTATTATTATTATTATTATTATTATTATTATTATTATTATTATTATTACTATTATTAGTATTATTAGTAGTAGTGTAATCATTATTATGATAATTATTAGTATTATATTATTAATAATAATAATAGTAGGCCTAATAATAGTAATAATAATAACTTACTATTATATTAATTATTAATTTATTATTGTTATTATTACCAGTAGTAGTAGAAGTAGTAGTGGTAGTAGCAGTAGTAGTAGTAGCCAAATAGTAGTAATAGTAGCCTAGTAGTAGTAGTAGTATAAAAAAATTTTTTATGGTAGCAGTAGTAGTAGTAGTAGTAGTAATAGTAGTAGTAATGGTATAGTCTGGAAGGTAATGTTACAAACCCATGTTTGGTACCGTTACTCAAATACAATTTTAAGCAGGTCAATCAAATTTTGCATATTATGTTAGAAAATGCATGTACCCTGCCAAATTCAAAGTTACAACTTCGTAGATCCCCAAATAAAATTTCTGTCTATTTAACCTATTACTATTTACCTTCATACCTTTGCTAAATATGCGGAGGGGTGCCATTCTATCATGTAACATCGATTTACATATTCCAACGCCAATGACATTGGTCACATGCGAGTCATCAATCAACAATACGGGTTATCTAAAAAAACAATTAGCAAGGGAAAGATTTGCATAGCATATCTTGAGATATCTAAATCAATATCATAAAGGTGAACTTACTTCAAAACACGATTTGACATACCGGGTAGCAGGTATATTTGTTTTCCCTATTCTAATGCTAGTAAATCCACAAAATGTACTATTGCATCGTATTTAAATTTCTATTTATCCACGTGTTTATACAATCCCCAGCCACACGAATCTTCTGTATAGAACGAACCGTCATACCTCTTTACAATGTTCATGACAACTTTAACGAGTATTGTAATGCATGACAAGTCTGCTCCATACATGTATACTTTAATATGTTTACCGCATTATAAATGCACTATTATTATTAGTGTTATTATTATTATTATTATTATTAGTAGTAGTAGTAGTAGTAGTAGTAGTAGTAGTAGTAGTAGTAGTAGTAGTGGTAGTAGTAGTAGTAGTAGTATGCACGTTTGATATTGGATCTTTAAACGTAACAATTTAAACATATACTCGTTGCGGTAATGACATTAAAGGGTTATGAAATACATACACTGAAAGTTATCTAAAGTAAAATATATTACATGATGGTAAATATGTTTTGTCCAGTTTTATTAGGTTTCATATGATGATATTCGTGATGAAATTAAGCAAATTGGGGTCTGGGAAGATGGCCATAAAACACTTACCTTTAGTTATTTATTAATACAAATTCAACAACGTTTTAGAACATCAAGCTAACCTACTTTTATATATTAGTCTAAGGTGATATGTGTTCCTAAATTGGCCATGGCAACGTTCCAATATTGGGCATATAAATGAGATCCATCTTTTCGTTATATTTCTATTATTGTCATTAAAAACAATTTCTTTGAGTTTTGGAGTACATATCTTGCTTATGTATGGCTACGTTATCCCTCGTTATTCTTTATTTTATTTTATTTCATTCGTTAATGTGCAGATGAGATCCAATTGATGCTGGTGTGACATTTTGGTTTGCAAAATATATTTGATTAAATGTATTATTATTTTTAAAAACTAATGCCAATTAAAGACACAACAAACTAACGAAAACAACATATGTTGCAATTTATATTACTTTTACATTCATTGTTTCTATGTACCCAATTCAAGCACATGACTGGCCCAAATTAGGAATACTCTCCCTTAATTGGGCCACTTTCAGAATATTATTTCTTTGTATGTAAATCTTGATATTTTATTTATTGTCATTTCTTCTTTTTCATCTCCTGTACCATGTGCAATCAATGCACGAGCCCCTTCCCCTAATATATTTATTTCTATAGTCTTACGGGGTTCACACGAGTGATACCGGATTCATACGAGTGATATCACGGTACTGATAGGCTGGGTATTCTCCTACTTGTTTCCTAGTAACACTATCGTATCCTATATTTGGCCTACACATAATAGTTCTGCCAGATATCTTCATAATAATACACTAGCATCTATACAGCACGTCACTCGGATAAGTTTAAGTCTGACAAGGAACATGAGGAATACCGGTTGGGAAATCCTACAGTGGCTGATGCAAGTTGCTGATTTTAGGGGAATCCCCCATCAGGTATATTTTGGTCGGATAATATGTTTGCTGATTATCTTTAGACATTAGAACATCATCCAGCTTTAGTTATGCTACCATCGTAATATCGACTGAATTGCACTGCATACCATTGCAATTATAGATTATGGAACATTAAATTTCCATGTATCTTGTAGAGTATGTCATGCATGACATAAGGCAGTTATCTCCCTTATAACAGTATGTCAATTTATTTTCGACGCATACGTGATACTGTAGAATGGAAAACCCATCCAACCCTTTTCTAATAATGCAGTCGTTATCATTTCAGTGAATATTACTTACGGCATTCCCACTTTTAGGGTATATGAGCCTCCCAGCTGGTTGATTTAGTCACAATTGGTACTGTTGGTATCCCAAAATTGTCAATTTGGTATATGTGCATGGTATGTTTTAACTTCTTTATTATGCGTTTGTCAGTAACGCCATGTTAACGAATGTAATTATTCTATACATAGTGTTTTAATCATTAAATTAATGTCTGTAGTTAATATACTGTACCAGTCTTTAACTACTACTAATAATTAAATAGAAGGCACACGCTATTAAAATTAGTTATCCAAGTAATATTGAACAGTATGCTTGTATTTACTGTGTGAATTTCCATCATAGAAGACCATTTAAATACATGTGTACTAGTATGTGATACAATTCATTGTCACTTGTTTACTTTACAGTCATGTTTGTTTATCTGTAAACAATCAGAATTGACATGCAGTAGTAATAGTGTATGGATGTCGATATTTAATTTTTAATTTAATAGATAATTATGTTTCTTTTATAGAAAAAGAGGCGCACACACTTTTAGAATATGTCGAAGTGCGGTAAAACACGAGAGGTTCTAGTTGCAGACACAGCCAAAGTTCAGTCATGTTCCCAGAGCTCGGACATGGTCACCCTCTCAGACTCGATGAAGCTCCTGACAGTTACGAACTCAGATTGTAATAGTGTACGTCCGTCCTTGGATTCGTTCAACTCGAATGTTTCCTGTAAAGACTGTTCTACTTCCTACGCATTGGAACAGCGTAGGTATAACAACGACCACGTAGAGTGGTCATTCGCGAGGCACCAATGTTCGGACGAAAATACGGCAAAGCATCCACGCATTGTGTCCAACCAGAACTCGAGAGACCGTGAGAGAAATGCGTCATGTGCACGTGTTGTGTACGCCCAGGACGACGACGGCGACACAGACCTCCACGTGGCCATCCTGCAGCATCAGCCAGACCTGGCCACGTGGTTCATATCCCTGGCTCCACGACCTGACTGTCTAGACATTCGTAACCGTCTCCTACAGACTCCATTACACGTGGCCGTCATCATGCGTGATGTTGCTGTGGTACGGGCTCTCGTGGTCTCTGGGTCGCGTCTCGACGTTCGAGATATCCATGGCAACACTCCTCTACACATTGCATGCAGGGAAGGATACCTAACCATTGTGACTTGTCTTCTACAAGAAATGTCCCATTCAGATCTAGTGAGCAACAACAACGATACGACATGTCAGAGGATACCCCAAGATCTGGAACTATCAAATTACGACGGGTGTAACTGCTTGCATCTGGCAGCCGTGGAGTCACACATTGATGTTATTGACACGTTGCTGACTCACGGAGCGGATGTTAACGCTAGGGAGCACAAGAGTGGCAGGACCGTGGTGCACCACGCAGCGGAAACCAACAAGTACCGTCTCATGAACTTCCTGCTGCAGCAACCGGAAGTTGACGTGGATGCCGAGACTTACGGTGGACTGACTGCGCTCCGCCTGGCAGCTGGACGAGGTCATCTCGAGGTCATGCAGGCACTGTTGCTCAAAGGAGCGTGCCAGGACGATAGTGATGATGAAGACCAAAAGGATGAACTCATGTACATTTAGAATCCTTTACCTTGCCTCTGTACTGAACATACCATGTGTGTTGATGATCAATGGTCAGAGATTTGCAGGATATGCATACTGTATAGGTTTTTCTGGTGCCAGGACATGTTTATTCTAATGGCTAGTTCAGCATGTTTTCGATCATTATTAGTCAAACAAACATTTCAAATATCAATATTATTGCCATTAATTCGCAAAAACAACGCTCATCTATCAGATTTATGTGGAGTTTAATTGCATTGAATTAAACGCCGACCCTACACTCCCTGATGTTAACTTTGATGTGTCAATTCAGCCATATTAATCTGAACTACCCGTTCTTCACGATGAAGACAGTGTGAGGACGATGGCAGTGACACCGAAAATATCGATGTAAACATCGATCAAGTCGGATCGGGAACACCGACCGGTGAGTTAGCAGGTTAGTGAACTTAATTTCTTTCTTATGTTCAATAATTGACAATGGTTTATTACAACTATTTAGTGAAGACATTTACAACAGCATATCTATAGCTAACATTTAGTTATAGTAGATCGTATATTATCGTAGAGCCTAATAGCATCAGTGGAAAGATCCCGGAAGTGTCTGTAGTTTTCGCCATGTTGTCATTGGTGTGGATCAAAGGCCCAGTCACTTTTATTACTACATTTGGCAGAATATCGGTTGCAACTTGTGTTACTTGATTCCACATACATCTAGGCTTCATATTTGCAACCAAATAAATCAGTGTTGATGGTTATTTCTGTGACTTCATTTTCAGACGCGATGTTTTGATATGAAAATCGGAATGTTATCAGCTGAGCTGGTTATGGTACAGCGGGTGCACAGCTGATGGAACAGCCTTGATCTCTCCGTGAACAATATTATCATCGCAAAAATAAAACGTGTATGTAGTTGTTATGCAAATGTAGATGTCTGTGCCAACCTTAGCCCTTGCCCTAAACCAGCCTAGCATTCGCGTAGCCAAACAGTTCCAAAGTTTCGCTTTTGTACGCCGACAAGAGAACATGAGACGCGAGTGCACGGAAGGCTTCCATTTTCGATGTGTCCGCATTTGTCGCTGGCATCGAATATTATCCCAAAGTGGTACAATTAGGGTTCTTGGAAAAATCAAAGAAGTGACACTTTGACTTCTTATTCCAACAGTTTGTATAGCCTCATGCTGAGCAGTTTACCATCTACGTGGAAAATAACAGCGCTGATCATTCCGATCGCTACTAAAATGTCATGGCTGGCACCTCGCCAGCAGAAAATAAGTCTCATGATTGACGTCACCGGGAGGTCATGACCCCTGATTTCCGAAGTGCAAGCTAGAAAACGCATACGAGCTGTATACTTTTCTCATTTATTTGATAATTAACGCGCAGTTAAGTCAGATTTTCATTTTATATCACTATATTTAACGTATATAATTAATTAGAAGAAACATGTTCTGGCACTCACCAGCAACAATTCTTTTAACGCCCTGGCCATATCATATGTTGAATACGGTAAAGTACAAACATGATTATATGTATGTCAAGTGAATGCAATTTGCAGAACTTGTAACTAAGAATTAGTCCAAAACAACGATAAATATCTGTGATATTCTGCCTTTAACCATGATAACCATATCTTGAATAGCAAAGATATGCTGCTGTTAATTACGTATAATAGCTCTCAGCTTACATGTAGGACATTTTCAAATTTGTTTTTATAATTTCACACTTGAAACAAAATTGCCACAAAAGGTCAACTGATAGACCTAGTGTTATCAAAAGATTCTTTAATATTGTTCTTCACAAATTCAAAATAAACTATACCTTTTCAAAGACATTATAATTTAGAATGTAAATTACTATAAACTATGTCAATAACAATATCCCTTTCCCTGTTAACTTATTTCTAAACATGATACATTGTAAAAAAAAAGAGGTCCATTTTCTGCAAGTATATATGCCATAACAGATAATGCCTTCATAAATATACTTCTGTAGATAATATGAAATTAAAAAAAAAGAGTAAAAAATATTGACATTTACGCAATATTTAGATCTATATGTTATATATATATATAAAAAATATAATTTTAAAAAAACCCCAGAAAAATTACAACATGCAGAACATAAATTACAATGTATCATGTTTAGAAATAAGTTAACACACATTATAACATTCAACATAGGTAATATAGGAAGAATGTACAACAATGTTGCAAAAGCTAACATTGTTATTAAAATCTGTAATGAGTAGCAACAATGTATCTCAATCAAATAATACTTTTGGCAGGCATTTCCCTGAAGAGTAAGCATTGGTGATGGCACATTCGCCCTGCAGTCAAATCACGGCTAATTGGCGTAATTAGGGTAATCAACACAAAGGCTGGCTGCAGGTGTAATGCTACAACCACAACACATGTACTAGTGCCAGGTCAAGTAATCACGGAGTACTGTATAAACAGCTTATAAATGGGCGGCCGAGGCAGCATATTGATCAAGGGATTTGTTTACATGATTTCTGGGACTCGCCGTCACTGCAATTTGTTTTCATTACACGTGCACTGATGGGACATAGAGAAAAGGTTGTCATTGAATTCTCTCGCAGCGCAAGACACGCCGAAGAAAAATGGATAATTTTACCAAAAAGTTTTCGCGTCTTATTCTTAGAATCTTACCCTTTTCTTGTCGACCTCCGACCAAATCAGTAATCCACAGGGTTAGAAAGACGAATGTCCACACCACGCGCGGCAGCATAGTTGCCCGATGTTAGGTTTTGCAACTCTGTGTTTGCTCCGGGTTCCGTATTTTGGAATGCATCTGGCCTCGTATCGTCAGCTCGCCCTACCTGAAACACAGAGGGGAAATGGCGACCTCATGATGTGTAAACAATCCCCCCCAAACACTTCACAACATGTAACCGCGAACAAACATATTACTGACGATATTTTCCATACGAACATATTAAAACTGCACGCGAGGAGTAAAGGGGAATACGTCTACTATAAGATCGCAGACAGACTTTGAGTGGACTTCCTAAGATAAACCAAAACATAGTTCTCCCAGCATATTAGTCCTAGGTCGTGGTAACAAAGATGGCGCGGCTCGGACTGAAGCACAGGCGGGCAATCCCTGTCGCCCAGTGGCCGGGCTATTCCACGATCCCTCTATCGACGCTGCGAGCTGATGTGCATATATCCCCTACGCTAGGTCAGGCCTGAGATATGCCACCTAACTGTCCCATACCGCACACAACAACAACATGCTTTGATGGAAGGCGAAAAAAAAATGGTAGAACCTCTTTGGAACGAAGCCTGGCACGGGGCACTAGTATGGAAATGACCAAAGCTGCGATACTTACCACGTGTTACCAGATTCCACGCTAAGTCCAGAGCGAAAATAGTACTTCAACAGGTAAATCCGAGGTTCCAGTCATCAAATGATAAACAATGCAGTTCAAAAAGCAAGCTGTCAAACGGTGCAATATAATATACACACGGTTAGCGCTTCGGGATCTGTGTTGTCATTTACATCGAGGTTAATTAACCTCAATCCATAAAAGGAATTCTGACGTCATGACCTCATATCGGAGCGCCATCTATCGGGGGGAATATGGGGCAAGCACTTGCTGAGCGTGGCCACAAGATGGAGCTTCCGTGGTCGATAAAATACTGTTACTAAATTTTGATTTACTCTAGTAATATAGTTCCGTGCTTTACTCGTAGAGGGTTGGGGCATTTAGCTTGACATGTGCGCGCCCGAAAGGGCATTAAATATGCGTAAACAAAATGTAGGTCAAATTGATTTTAACTCGATTCATAAATATGTTCAGACATGCATGCGTTATAATGTATATTAGCTACACAGGATGCGATACCGGGTTAGTATCGGAGGTTGTAATATATTCGTATAACGTTTAACATGTTATCCAAACGCATGCAGTAGATATTGTAGGTTTTTGTAAACAAGACGGTAATCTCTATCAAGAGTTTCACTGAGTTATGTTGCACTGTTTTATTGTATCAATGTATGAATAAAATTAAGTAATTTACTTTCATTTTGGTGTTGGCTCTTCCAACAAAGCAATAGTATTATATTAAAGGCATACACTCACAGATATTTATGGCCGTTTTATTACTAGTTTTTAGCTACAACTACAAAGTACATTCACTTGACATACATAAATCATGTTTGTACTTCCAAAAACCTTTCTACCGCTGT
>JAULBP010104006.1:0-10622 GCA_032355345.1 Lepetodrilus pustulosus
AAGTAGACAGAGGCAAGATTGGTGGTATGAATTGGACATGGGCAATTTTGATGGCATGAGTGACATGGGCAAGATTGGTGGTGCAAGTAGACAAGGACTAGATTGGTGGCATGAGTTTGGCACGGGCAAAATTGATATTATGAGTAGACATTAGTTGCTTAACATTTCTCCAGGAATCATTCACCCACACACAATGATGTAGCCATATGGATGATTGCTTGTTGGAGTAAACTGATTGTAGGAGTAGACATGAGAACACAGAACATTATGTCTACACAGTCTACATATCAAGGTTCTAAGGCAAACTAACAACAAGTCATGTATCGACTACATGTCAGGAGGTACCCTCTTTAATTATTCACGTTCTGGATCCGCCCACATCTGAGAACATCAATCGACCTGGGATGAAATCATGTCAGTCCATTGATTGTCTCCCCTGAGCGTTGTTCCGGTCGTACACGGGCTACCTGCTGAGAGGTGCACACACAATGGCGGGAACACAGAACAAACAGCGCGGGAAGACGCTCTCGCAGCTTCTCTACGCTACTTCAACCAGTTCGCGGCGTTCCACTCGCGACGGCCCGCGTCGTTCCGCTCGTGACTGCCCGCGTCGGAGACAATACTTCGGGTCCTCAGGAACTGGCAGGGTTTCACCATCTCCGACACCGAGCGGGGCAATATAGACGGACTCCGTAGAGAACCGTGGCTATCTGCCAGACTAGTTATACTGACATAATCACTGCTCTTGCTCTGATAGATGTTCACATTGCCTGGCTCGCATTGGGCAGATCATAATACTACATCCAGTAGAGTATAGTCTACCTGTATCTCATTATTGTAGTGTATTAGGAGAGTGAGTGAGTTATTGCTTTTTACGTCACAGCAAGAATCTTTCATCTATGCATGAGGAATATTAGAATATTATTTAACTTATGGTACTTCCTGCTTCATCAGGATGCTCGGTTTTGGTCAATCTTAAAAGTTGCACATGGCAAAAGAAAAACATGTAAAATCCTAATATTTGTAAAATATTTATATTCATAAATTCCTTGTACTTGTAAAATCCTAATGTTCCGATGAACTTTGTTGTCTACCCGATTATATGACATTATGACATATGACAGAGACTCACAATGGTTAAGAGAACGCAATGCCGTTGAAACATTCACGAGTGCTCAAGATAGCTACATACCATAGTTCAGGTGAACATATTGGAAGCGATGTGATGCCAGTCTAATATCTATTTACGTATTTCCAATTAAAACGGCTGAGTGGATGTCCTGTGGTAGATGCTCGACTTCGACACCGAAGGTCACGAGTTTGAATCTGCCTTGGGGGGCCAGGCACCATCGTCCGTGAAAGCTACACTTCCAACCGAGGTCAAGATAGGATGTCCTATGTGCACTGCCGGCGGGACATCTATCACTATTGTCCTGGAGGCCTCGTCCTACTGTCAACTGACGAGCCAAGATACGAGAAAAACAATGTCCTGAAATATATAACTGCATTCTGGTAAACTACGAGATAAGACCACATTTACGAATGAAAAGAAAGCAATGCCAGGAATCAATATTGACTTTGCATGCTTGCTTGTACGATAGAAAGAATACCAATTCCCGTGAAATTCTATTTCCCTCTCAGCAAAAACGTATAATCAGACATGTCATGTTTAATTAAAGTTTTATTCACCATGTTAAAAGAAAATTAAAATGTAATTGTTCATTCCTAAGAAAGGAATCTCCGTTAGCTGTATGGATTACCCTAAGCTCATATCTGAACTCCCACGTCAAGAATGATAAACCTTTGAATGTTGGTACATGGGGGGAAAAACTATTTTAGCTTGCGTTAAACAAATTTATCCTGCAGAATTGCCAATGGTGTAGTGATAGCGATGATGGCATCATTGATGTGATTACATATGGCTTGTTTCTCTTTACAACTATGATCGCTATACATCAAGCACAGTATTGTCTAACCAAGCAACTTCAAATATTTGTTAGTTTGACATTGCCATTGAAACAAAACCAGCCGTCACTAAGTAATGTGTGCTTATCGAGCTTGTTACACAAGCTTTATACTGAGGAAACAGTGCAAGAACCGTCGGAAATTATTAATTCTGTACTAAACATGGAGTTGAGAAGGTAAACAATAATGCGTACTTTCACTACAGTTGACAGTTGACTGCCACGTACAAATTATTAATACTGCAAATAAAAATGTATACGATACTGCAAATTGTTATATACTGAATATAAACATGATACTGCAAATGTCAGGTTTGCCATTATTTTTCTCGTTTGATTTTCATAATTACCGTATGTAGTCTTAAAAAAAAATCTGTTATTGTAGGTTGCATAAAATGTCAGGTTTCAAATTCATCTTGGAATTTAAATCAAATTTGTATAATATATTAGACAAATAGATTAATATGTTTGTTTTCAACAATACCCCGAGTCCATTTTCAGTAATCTTCAGACATACCTGACAATAAAGGCAACTGTCCAATATATCATTACTATCAGGTATATCTATCATCGACGTAATAGGTAATTCTAGCATATACGCAATGATAGGTAGATCTATCATGTACACAATGGGTAAATCTATCATTATTAGTTGTGGGATCTAATATACACTTGTCGTCACCCTGACCCTAGGAAATTGTTCTTGATCAAAATACGCAATATGGTATTGATCAACAAGATATTGGATGTTTCTATTCTCGCATCCATCAGTCTTTGGTAGTCTACAAATCTGACAGTCCTAATAAGCTTGTGTATATTTCATGGTTTGCTGATAATTACTGGTACGTCAGAACTGTAAAACTCTTGTGCAGCAAATAAGCCAGTGGCCATTATACAAAGTTCCCTACAGAGTTTGAAGTAGGAGGAATCTGTGAAAGCAGTATTTGATGATGTCAATGGTGGTTGTGGTTATAGTGGTGGTCGTAGTCGTGGTGCTAGTAGTGGTGGTAGTAGTGGTCATGGTGGTGATGTTGGTGGTGTGTAGTGGTGAGTGTGGTTATAGTGGTGGTGGTGGTAGTGGTGGTGCTAGAAGTGATGATTGTAGTAGTGGTCATGGTGGTGGTGTGTAGTGGGTGTGGTTGTGGTTATAGTGGTGGTGGTGGTGGTAGTGGTTGTAGTGATGATTGTAGTAGTGGTCATGGTGGTGATGTTGGTGGTGTGTAGTGGTGGGTGTGGTCATAGTGGTGGTGGTGGTGGTAGTAGTGCTAGTAGTGATGATTGTAGTAGTGGTCATGGTGGTGTGTAGTGCTGGGTGTGATGGTGGTTATATTGGTGGTGGTGGTGGTAGTCATGATGCTAGTAGTGGTGGTAGTAGTAGTAGTAGTCACAGAGGAGATAGGGTGGTATATGTGGTTGTCAGTCTATGTCTGTAAAGATTAAATTAAGTAAAATCTTGTCCTATGTATTTAAGCAATTCTGTGTTAGCAGCCATTAATTTATTGTAATATTATTTGTACCATATACCACTGTGAGTGGTTACATGGAAAAATAAAAGTTGAAAGTTGAAAGTTAATGTTTGTTTTGTTCTAATGCTCATAATGATAGTTAGAGCTAATTTCAAGATTATTTCACTAGTTAACTTAATACATGGCAGCAGTAGTGTCGTATGGTCAGGGACATGCTATGTTTAGCTGTGTGGGCAATTTTCGGTGTAGTGGAAGGTACAGTGGCAGTTGTATTGTTAACTCTCTCCCTGCTGGGGTAAGCACAGGCACAGCTCTTTCCGGCATCTCTGATTGCCCTGAGCATGGCGGAAGTTAAAGGTAGTCATAGCAACAGAGTACCTATTCCTTCAACACAAAGACAGTTCCATATGTATTTCTCGACACTCAACAGTAAAACAACACTCCCAGTAATCTATAAACTATTAAACTTGACAGTTACTATTCTTGTCATTTCCAAAAGGAAGAACATCAATATCATATGTCATGCCATTTTCAACATATCAGCAGAAGAAATTGAACACCAAACAAGACCTATTAACAATAGCGTGAGCCATTTGTTTCCTGCTGGTTCTAAGAATTCATGACAGTAGAACGAACGCATATAAAACTAAATGGAAATCCCGTAATGTCATAAATAAAGCAATGAAATCCTGTTAATGGTATTTTTTAAATTACCACAATCTAATCCCATCCTGGACTGGTCCTTATAGCTATTTAAAACAACATGAAGACGTCAGAGCTGTGATTAAGACAGCAATTAGCTCCCTTTGGTGTTCAATGCAGGTCCATCACAATTTGATGGCAGAGCCGTGGACAGAGCAGAATCAATATGGTCACAATTGTGACCCGCCTTTCACTGATGGGAGGGCCACTTGAATAGATTCTAGTGTTAATCTAACTAAAGATGGGCTCTGCATGTGCCCCGACACTAATGCATTAAAGCTTTTGTAGAGTAGTCAAAAAATACCCTTTTGGTCAGAGGTTCAATCAAATCGGGGACCTATCTATTTCAGAGCAAATGGGGTAATGGAACACTGGCCCAGAGTCCTGAGCACTCCTACATGTGCCACAGATTGATAGCGCGGCAACGTTTTCGAGCCGATTTCTGTCAGCAATTCGGTCGTGAAAGAACGCCACGTTCAGACAATCCTACTTTTAATGTTACCCGCTCATCTCTTCTTCCTTCAATTAGACTTGTAAATGATTATTGGGCGTTTTTGGGTTCAATCTGTTATTGGTAGAGTTCAAGCCAATACAATCCCAAAGAAATTGCCTTTCTAGTTACATCGGGAAAAAAAATAGTCCACATCCTGAACCTGGCAGTGTGAAGTGGGCTTAATCATCAAAAATTGCAGTTAAGGAAGCGACCAGGACGTTCTTCATCTGCCGGGGAGGATAAGCACAAGCGTCACGTAACAACCAATCAGCGCTGTCGTTCCGAAATCAATCACCACCTGACGTTTGCTGGCAATGTCTCCACCCACTAAACTGTCAGCATTTACCTCATACAGTGTCCCCTCGATATAACGCATTTACCTCACGCTTGACTTTGAAAGGATCCTCTGTTTGGAAAATTAAAACTATTATGATGTACGAACTGCATTGCCGTCGTCGGCGAATCTTGGATCCTCTGAACATGAATTATTTGTGGATTGGACCTGAAGACAGACATGGACATGTTTGTGTATCGAGGGACGGTCGGCATGACGATGACATCAAGTTGTGTTAGGCTTGCCCACATCAATCTAACCTTGTATGGCCGTGGTACGACCGTCATTGGAGGTCTTCATCTCATCATCGTGACTCTATATATCTGATATATCTACGTGTACCATTAGTCTATGTCACACACTGTTCTCAACCAAATACTCCCATTCCAAATATCCCCCTATAGCAGATTGCTGGAGAACAGTCAGAGCGCAAAGAATTTCAGCGACTCCCTTCAAATAAATATAATACCAATCAATATTTTATGATTTAAACTATGTACTTTTACCCTCTGAGCTGATGTATAGTCTATATGTACATACATCTACACAAGACACACTGATGCATCATGCAAAAAGTCTGCAATACATGGAAAATGTCAATATGTCAGCAAATACCATATTCGACGTATTATACGCCCCGCTCCGATACACACTCCCTTTAACTAATGAAAAAATATATATAAGTAAAACAAATCTAAAAAAAATCCATATTTGTGGTTTATAAAAAAGAAATTTGTACTTTAATAATCACTCCCCCTAGCATAATTTTTTTTATACACCCTGTGCGTACAATACAGGAAATACGGTACTCTATATATCCTAGCCAATTATTTGTATATAATATATGTGCAGAATTTCTGGACACATTTTGAAAAATCCAAGCAATAATTGTGTGCTATTTTATGAATATTAAATTACATATAAACTTTGTACATAGTCTTTCTTGCTGTGAGATGTCTCCAAAGCTGATTTTACTCAATGAATAGTTGGGTCCTAACGAATGACAGAAAAATGCAACGATCCTGAACACAGCTGTTATCATTGCCATGAAAAGCCGACCCAGACAAAGAATGTGCCAGTAAACCTGATATGCATGTAACCATACCCTTCACCTCCAACATGCCCAATGTAGTTGAAAACGTAAGAAAACAATGTCCTTGATATCTGAATATCCTGATATCCTGACGCGGTCCTCCAGTGAATTATCACACCGAGAGGTGATCAATACCTCCGTGATCACCTTTATCTGGCCTGCTGACGATGAAAGGAAACTTTAAAAGTTATGCAAAGCTAACATAGACCCTGGTCCAATTAGTGATCAACAGTCGGCTCAACAATATCTAACTTTTCTCTATTTTCTCATTATGTTGAATACTTGGAATGCTACTGGCGTGGTCCATGGAATAGATCGCGGCTGAGGACGCGGAGTCGGGAGAGCGGATCTATAAAACAGCACCACCACGGACCCGCGGCCTCAGAAATAATAATGAAAAAAAAAACGACTGAAGAAGAGAGCATCTGCAGATCGGTGGAAAAAATAACTTTGATCCAGAATTTATCGTTAATAAATCCATGATCGCATTACGAGGACAAACTGTACTGAAAATGAAAGCGAGGACGGTGAATACGATTAATACGATGAAACGAGAAAAAGAACAGTGCATTGCTCTTAAGCATGTTAAGTACGCGCAATCCACGACATAATAGCACCGCAGTGAATCACAGCTTTAATTAGTATTGGTTCCCAATTTCAAAAGTGCCGATATTCAAATATAAAGCTGACCTGTATTGGCTTTTTTGAGTCCGTCATAATATACTAGTTCCATAAACCAGATTTAAGGGTATGGGTCTGATACTAATAAATGAAATGTTAACTGATGTTCTAAAGTGCACTGGCTGAGATTTGGTTCAAAAAGAATTTGTTTAAAACATCTTGATATATTTAATCATGCCCTCCAGCGACAGCCAATTATTGTTATCAAACATTGTTCATACGCATTTTGAGCGGTCTTGTGAAAGGGACGGGCGAGAAGATCTATAAAACATGCACTACCATGGTTAATCCTTCATCACTGAGCTAGGATTAATGAACAAAACATTTGATGGCTGCAGCACTACACCAGAACTGTAATGCACATTTAATATATACATGTACCAAGATATGGAATATTAATACATTCACTGAAAACAGTAATGATTGTAACTCCGCAGTGAATTCTCAGGAGCTTTTCGCTGGACCTTGAACCTACTGATACTAAGAAATATTCTGGCCCATTTGAGGATAAGTTGGGCACGGCTAAGTTTATATCTCATTAGCGGCTGCCATTCTGACATAAATTATTGATTGCTTCCCTTTAATGACAGTATTGGTAAGTAAGGTGGGTGGGTCAGCTCTGTGTTGTAGACGGCGTCCAGCGAAAAGCTCCTGAGAATTCACTGCGGAGTTACAATCATTACTGATTACGTCCAATTAACTATTAAATCAAATAAACACATTATAATATACGGTAGGGATATACACTCCATTCCGTCTATAAGGAGAATACTGTATACATTAAATGCTGATAGACATAATTTAATTAGGACCCGCTTGTTTGATTTCTCCTTATTTAAAACACGAACATTTATATTAAAAATGTCATAAAAAGTATTGCATACAAAGTATAATTAACTGATTGTATTGTAAAAGATGCAAAATTTAATAAATTTGTATCTGGTGATCAAAACTTGGTAAAATAAAATGTGTAAATTATTTAACCCCAAAAGCGATGTATCTTAATTAACAGAAATGTATGAGAAACATGTAAAATCTAAATGAATTACTCTACTCGAAGGATAGCTATCCAAGACATTACAGATTTATTTTGAAATTGCCTTCATTAATTAAATGAATAATACATTCGTGCGAGAAGATTTCCGTGATATAAATGTATAACCCGATAATGGGAAAGCATGTTGCAAAAAGTACAATAAAACATCATGTATAATTTTTAATAACATTCTGAATTGTTGTAACTATCTGTCAAAGAATTACAATTCACAGAAATTAAACTTTACATGAAAAAACTAATGACCATACTTCCAGATTCATTAGATGACAATAATTTACAACCCAGATTCATTAGACAAATTTATTTACCTGTAAATCTCTGTCAATACATATTCATGAACAACTCATGAGGTCAAATAAGTAGGTTAACTTGTGGGTGGAAAAATAGGATTGAAATTGTGTGGACGAGTGCTAAGTTTAGTGTGTGGCCAGTATCCGCAAACACGCACGCACGCATACACGCACTGCACGCACCCACACACACACATAGTGTCATGTGGTTCATTAATTAACTATCATATTTCTCAACGTTAATGCTACGTTTTGTCCAGAGCATAACAAAATGATTGTATGAACGGTGAAGTAGTCCATGCTGCCTTTAAACCTTGCGTATTCCTCACTGATCTATAACTATGTCGCTTGATATTCTGGTAATCAGTATTTCCAAATAACTATTAATGACTGACAAGATTTCCCATGATCACGCTTTAAGTTTTTTAAATCCCATGTTCTATAATGAAGTAATTTCCCACCAGACTGCAAGAAAACCCATCTTGTGGTGGAAAAACTGTCCTGACAAACTCTCACGTAACCCGACAACAATTCTGTAATTACCAAAGATAAGTTGTCTCCAAACTGGTATCTCACTCGGCTTAAACACATCTGCAGTTAAAAATATGCAATTGACAAATCCCCAAGTGTTGATATTAATATACACTTAATTTGTTCTTGATTGCATTATCCAATCCAGAAACCATGCCATACCACTACAATTGTTAACAAAGTAATACAATATGGCTTTGAGAAACTAGTTCTATCGATATTGTTGTCGCGTGTGGATGAAATATTCCCTCTGCGACGTAAAACACCAATTCATTATTTCATATTAATTTTGCTCTACGCCTAAAGGTTAAAAGTCATGGTCACCAACATAAATAATTTTGCAGTTTGAATATAAAACCATAGAAATAGACAAGAACCCCCACAGAAAACTGAAAAGTGACCATGAAGTCGAGACAAGAGTCAACTGCAACACACCTTAATAAACTTAGAAGTTCAAATGAGATTAATGAGAGTATTATGATACCGGCTACTTTAATTAGTCAGGCCTGTGAGCAACGTTGGATGGAATCTACCTAATACGTTCCTACAAGGATTCAGCATTGCCAGAACGGCTTCCCTCCGGAACACAATCAGCCTGGACAGTCTCCTGTCAGAGTGTGGTCAAACGTGGAACGACCGTCATCTAAATAACCTGAAAATTACTTAAATAATCAATTATCTACCTAATGCCCTCTTCCTTGGCCGCGGTCTAAAAGCGAAAGTCTGGAGCAATAAATACCAGAAAAGTCCAGTGGCGCTCTACATGCAGGACCCATTCTTGTCCGTCGTCGTCCGGGGAAAAGCAGATATCATCTACCTCTTGCTGGTCTAATTACAAGCACGGAATTAACTTTGCTGATCCGTGTTTAATAATATCTCGCTCTTTCTATATTTCCTAATTAGAGGCAAGTCCAACTAAGGGAGGTAATTGACTGCAGGGAGGACTTGCTTGGATACCCACTCTGGATAATCCTTTTTGATTGTGCCGCGGCTTACGGGAACATGTCCCCTTGTTGTAACACGATCTAGTCATAGCAATTTGAGGAACATTCCCTCACTGTTACACGACCTTGTTATAGCAATTTTGGAAATGCGACCCTGTTATAGCAATTTTGGAAATGTTCAATATTTGAAAGTATCTCCTATATCGAGATATATCACCACAATATAAAAAAAATCACACATTTAGATATCAATTTGTTTGAATTTGACAAAGTGCATAAACGTGTAAATAGTTTATGGTAGGAAAAAGACGATATCGTAAAAACCGCAACGCTGCAGAATATGACATTTCGTCAAGGTGCTAACACGGGACGATGCTTCCCATGATGCAGACATTGATCACGGGCAAGATTAGCTGCCTGTCACAGCGAGCAGGTCGCGAGGCATCCAGGATCACGTGGCGGGATCCCGGACATATTGTAGGCAGATTGCCTGGATCAGAGACGTGCGATGGTGTCAATCATGTGAGCAACTTTAAGCAGGTCCGTAATAAAGTCCAAAATAATTAGCTAAATCAGGATCTGGCATGACTGGGAGTTTGATCATTATTGAAACGAACGCGGAGGGGCGCCAATGCAGAGGGCTATGTGCACTTGCTGGAGAATTCAATTCTTTCTAGTGGCTCCTATAGCAAGTGTGTGGTTCTAGGAAGTCTTAGTTCTCGTCCTTGATACTGCAGAATATATACGTCCATTAAAACTGTTCCTAATACCCTGGTGGACGTGATGACTTACCTTGCTGTCTTGTAGCATCTTCAGAGAAACAACAGATAATGTGGTGAGATTACCAAGGACAATTCCAAATTGCACCATTACAGGTGCCAGAATTGTATGGTTTCCAATGCAATCACTGCTGGTGATTGTTAGTCATGAAATGGTATTTCAGGATTTGTATATACAGATACTTCCAATTATTTAACGAAATACACATGTTCTAAAATCAATGACATCAAACTGAAAATAATTATTTTTAATTATTTTTTTTTAATGGGGTTTAGAGTCGCTTTCTA
>JAULBP010104017.1:0-10622 GCA_032355345.1 Lepetodrilus pustulosus
TTACATTTGAGCATATTGCTTTAGTTACATTATTGGGTGATAAATAGAATCTCCACCTCGTGTCTTTTGATACCAATTTTATCCTACTCGTTGATAAAAGTAACCAAAATCCTCGGATTTTGGATACTTTTATCAACGAGTAGGATAACATTGATATCAAAAGACACGAGGTGGAGATTCTCTATATTCAGAACACTCAGGAAATATTATGCGGCATTATAGAATAAACATGTTTGTTTAGTGTTCAAACAAATGGGATTTCTAAAAACATATAATTGTACATTATGTAATAAACTATGAGGTATGTGTTCTATGATGTTTTTAAATATTCTATTAAGTAGTCAGAGAAGACACATTATGTGTACATGCACTAGCTTTCCGATAGTCTTGAAATTAACTCTACTGTTTGATTTCAAAACTAAAGATTATGAAATTAATTCGTCCCGAATATAGTACAAAGGGGAACGAACCACAAGCCAAAAGTATATTTTATAGATCTAACTGTTAAGTAAATACAACTCTAAACAATAAAATAATATGCATTGACCAATTGATCAAACACATTAAAATATATCTATTAACGCATCAAGAATCCGCTTATGATTGTGATATCATCTATAGGCATCTATGGCTTATATTATGTTTTCATAATTAATTTCATAATCAAGCAAATTCCATGGATCAACACTTTTGAGAAAATAAAACTTTTAAAATGAATATCGTGAATGTGTTGTTATGGTAATTTAGAAGCGAGTTCGCTTAAAATGTTATTTGAATTGACTTTATGTTTTAATATTACTCAAGAGCTATTGCACAATATGTCCATTACTGTCCCTTACAATATGTCCATTACTGTCCCTTACAATATGTCCATTACTGTCCCGACCTAACACAGTCATACAGTGCAAGTAATAGTATCTAGGTTTAATACGTGAAGGTACCTCATACGATCAAAGAATATCCCTGTAAGAATGTGTCTATTTGACTGATAAGTTATTACTGTCATTTTTTGACGCTATAACTATTTTTATCTGACGTTGATCTAAAAGTGGATACTTTATTATATAAGTGCTAGAATTAATTGTTTATGAGTCATTTCTCTTCTCCTATGAAATTCACCAAGCAATATATTATCCTTGTCAAAGAGGTTTCCTGGCCATTTATTTCAATATTGTATGATCAATTTGTTTTAGATAATATTACCACTTTAAAACAAGTGGAAAACATCCGTTCCAGATTGCAACGAAACAAAGACTATTTATCAGACTTATATACTACGGTGACTTTAATTGATATAGTGGCGACCATGCTTATGTATACAACACTTGTTTATTCATGATTATGGATATATCAAGGTTATTTCCATTAATTTCGCAATATATTACACATAGTGTACCAACAAAACATCATACATTTGATTATTTCAATACTCAACAACCAATCTGTCGTACTACGAGAACAGTCACTTAACAGTATTGCTGGGTTCACCGGTGATTATATTTCACGGATCATTTACCAACGATAATGGTATTTAGTAACTATTACCAATGATAGTGGTATTTAGTGATTCGTACCACGACTGGTTTCAACTCTGACGTTATCTGCGTCACCACTGTAATGTACGGCATTCTACACACGTCAACACTCCACTAATTAACAGGGGGCGTTCATTATACTCGCATAGTTTCACTGCGGAGGTGTATATAGCACTCGCATAAAATATCGGATTAAACGCATACAATGGCGACATTACGCTGGGTTGTTATGGATCGTGTTACTATGACGATACAACTTATATTTCTGATTGTCCTGTTGATTTTCCGTAATGTTTGCTTTATTTGGATCAGATTTACAATAAAAGTCCGGACATTAAGCGAATGAGTGTTTAGATTATGGCTAAATTGATGGAACGCAAGCTCTGAAAAGAATAAGAGCCGCCATGAATGCATTGGACTAAATTCAGGCTACAGTATTTGACATTGCTGTTACTGTTCTTGGTATGCCGTTGGTTACATGATGTTTGTCTTTATGTATTGGTTACATACTGTTACATGACATATTACTGGTTATGTGGTGTTACGAGGTTACTATTATTACTCACGTTGTATCACTTTGCTTTATCATCATTACAACTTCGTATCAATAGTATGTAGCATTGACTACTTTGGTATAGCATTATCTGGCATGTGTTATCTGCCATACCATTGGCATCAATATGTTACTCGACATACTATTAGTAATACCTGGCTGATCTAAAGAATACTGTAACTACAGTTGATCACGCTTTGCTAGTGGGCATACTATCGACTTCCGTTACTATAACGGCGTATGTCATACCATGACATTAGTTGACATTACACATTGGTTATGTGTTTCATTCACCGTCTTGACTACATACGATTACGTCTTATTAAAACAGATTATACACACCCAACTAACCATTATAGTTTATTCAACTCTATACATGGATGGGGTATCATACAAATAAATATACAAGGAAGTGTACTATCGTGGGTGATAAATACAGACTATTACATGTTCTGTTATGATTGTCAAGCGACATGGCATCTGTTTTTCCTATTTGACTATCATAAATCAAGGTTCTGGAACAGTAACACCCATGTACAGTGTTCGCTTGATGTCTTGAAAACATAATACCAAAATGAATGATGTATGTATTTCTATCAATGTTGGTAGATTACCAGTAAACATAGAACGTGACATACGGTATTTTCAGTATGCTATTATGCTAGAATATTATTATTAATTTCATGTTATGAATAGATAACCGTTAGATGCAGCCTGAATTGTAGATGAAAACATAATGGCATATGTTTGCTACTTAGTTTTAAGGAAAACATGATCAATGAATATATACACCTATACAGATGGCGTAACTCCAGTATTTCTTCTCGTTGTTTGCTTGTTGCCCATTAGTGATAGATTACGTAATGTCATCATGGCCCTCTGGATGGCTTTCTGAAGTCGATTTGGTCCAACACTTGACTGTGTCTGCTCTGCGTTGTAGGAAGATCTGGGATTTTGGGATGAAGCGTAGTTGAAATACGGGCCGTACACTGAATGGAAGACGTTTCGCCTCCAGGAATCTTGTGGTGGACCTGTTTGCTGTCTTCCGTGCGCATCGTAACCATGACTAGTGTGACTACCGGTTGAGGTACCACTGTGACTTGACACGGGAGACGCGCCAAAGTACTTATTTCTGAGTGACTCATTCCAGGCACTGTTTGCGGGTTGTACTTGACTAGTATGGTATGACATTGAAGGACCATATTGGGACTGGGAAGAATGTCCAATGGGGACATATTGCGATGCTGTTGCTCCGACGGGTTGTGCAACGGGATTCTGTGCTGATTTGCCATGGGAGGACAGAAACAGAGACAATGAGTTAGTTTTAGTAGCTGAATGGTTACCATTAGCAGCCTTCTGTAAGGATGGCTGATTCCCAGTGGGTGTCTGCTGTTCCTGAGTTCCTGGTGATGGGCCGTGTGAAGAACTCGTTTGACTAATATCAGCATGCGATAACGAAGAACTACCTTTGGATCCCACAGTTTTCCCATTGGGGTTATGTTGTGACGATGGCACAGTATGCGGTTGTGAATTTTCAACCTTAGCAGTATGTTGAGATGAACTAGATTGTGTTCCAGATATATGTCCGTTAGAAAGATTACTACTATATTGGGATGTAGAGTCTGTTTGAGTATTCACTTTAGTGGTATGCTGTAAAGATGTATCTGCAGCTGATTGTGCACTGGTAGTAGGTTGTGGAGAACCGACATGTTTGACCTCAGCTGTATGCTGGGAGGATAGATTGGGTTGTGAGCCAGATATGAGTCCAGGTGTGGTATGCTGTGATGGGGCATCTTGGGTCCCTGCAGTTTGACCATTATTTGATACATCGGGTTGTGCTCCAGATGTATGTCCACTAACAGTATTCTGTGATAAACCAGTTTGGATTGCTACAGATTGTCCATTAATAGCACCATCGGGTTGCGCTTCAGATCCTTGTCCACTAGCAATATGCTGTGATGGACCAGTTTGGATTGCTCCAGATTGTCCATTAATAGCAGCATCGGGATGTGCTCCAGATGTATGTCCACTAACAGTATTCTGTGATAAATCAGTTTGGATTGCTCCAGATTGTCCATTAATAGAACCATCGGGATGTGCTCCAGATGTTTGTCGACTAACAGTATGCTGTGATGGACCAGCTTGGATTGCTCCAGATTGTCCATTAATAGCAGCATCGGGATGTGCTCCAGATGTATGTCCACTAGCAGTATTCTGTGATAAATCAGTTTGGATTGCTCCAGATTGTCCATTAATAGAACCATCGGGATGTGTTCCAGATGTTTGTTGACTAACAGTATGCTGTGATGGACCAGCTTGGATTGCTCCAGATTGCCCATTAATCGCAGCATCGGGATGTGCGATAGCTGTTTGTCCACTAACAGTATGCTGTGATGAACCAGTTTGAATTGCTCCAGATTGTCCATTAGTAGTTTGCTGTGAGGCTGCATCGAGTGTTGTGCCAGATGTGTGTCCACTAGTAGTATGGTATGATGAACCAGCCTGGGTCTCTACCGCTTTTACATTAGTAGAATATTGTGAAGATGCATTTGGTGGTACGACAGGTGATTGTCCACTGGCAGCATGCTGTGATGAACCAGGGTGGATTGCTACAGTTTGTCCATTAGTAGTATGCTGTGAGACTGCACCAAGTTTTGGACTGGATATATGTCCATTGGTGGTATGCTGAGATAAACCAGTGTGTCCATGAGAAGAATATTGTGAAGATATATCTGTTCGTACGGCAGATGCTTGTGATGAACCAGCCTGGGCCTCCGGAGTTTGTCCATTATTAGTCTGCTGAGAGGCTGTACCTTGCTTTAAACCAGATGTGTGTCCATTAGTGATAGGTTGTGGCAAACCAGTCTGGGTCGCTACAGTTTGTTCATGAGCAGAATACCGTAAAGATGCATCTGGTTGTACGACCGATGGTTGTCCACTGGTGGCATGCCGTGATGAACCAGTTTGGGTTGTTACAGTTTGTCCATGAGCAGAATACTGTAAAGATGCATCTGGTTGTACGACCGATGGTTGTCCACTGGTGGTATGCAGTGAGGACCCAGCTTGGGTTGGTACCATTGGTCTATGAATAGACCATTGGGAATATACATCTGGTTGTACGGCAGGTGGCTTTCCACTGCTAGTATGCTGTGATGAACCACTTTGGATTGCTACAAATTGTCCATCGTTGGTATGCTGTGCGGCTAGTTGTTCACTAATGGGATGATGGGATGGTCCAGCCTGGGGCCCTGCAGTCTGTCTATGGAAAACATATTGTGAGGATGCATCTGGTTGTGCGACAGATGGGTTTCCACTAGTGGTTTGATGTGATAAACCAGACTGGGTCCCTACAGTTTGTCCATGAAAAGAATATTGCGTGAATGCATTAGGTTGTACGACAGATGCTTGTCCATTAGTGGTATGCTGTGTTGAACCAGTTTGGGGACCTGCAACCTTTCCGTTAATAGAATATTGTGTGAATGGATAAGGTTGTACGACAGATGTTTGTCCATTAGTAGTTTGCTGTGATGGACCAGTTTGGGGACCTGCAACGTTTCCGTGAATAGAATATTGTGTGAATGGATTAGGTTGTACGACAGATGCTTGTCCATTAGTGGTATGCTGTGTTGAACCAGTTTGGGGACCTGCAACATTTCCGTGAATAGAATATTGTGTATATGGATTAGGTTGTACAACATATGTTTGTCCATTAGTGGTATGTTGTGATGAACCAGTTTGGGGACGTGCAGTTTGTCTATGGAAAAAATATTTTGAAGGTATTTGCGGTTGTAAAACAAATGTTTGTCCACTGGAAGTATGCTGTGATGAAACAGGTTGAGTTGCTACAGTTGGTCTAGAATACTGTGGAAATACATCTGATTGTACAAAAGGTGGTTGCCCACTAGCAGTATGCTGTTTTGGACCAACTTGAGACCCTACAGGTGGACTATGTATGGCATATACTGAGAATCGATTAGGATGTACAACAAATGTTTGTCCACTAGAGCCAGGCGGTGGTGGGCCAGTGTGTGTCCTTACAGTGTGGCTATTAGTAGTATGATGTGGCAATGTATCGAGCTTTGCTCCAGAAGATTGTCCATTAGTGGTATGCTGTGATACACCAGTTTGGGTCCCTACAGTTTGTCTATAGTGTAAAGATGCATCGGGCTGTACACCATATGTTTGTCCACCTGTTGTATGCTGTGATGAGCCACCTTGGGTGACTTCAGTGTTTCTGTTCATAGTATACTGCGAAGATGCATCTGTGGGTGTACCAGTGTCCTGGACATTATGATAATATTGCGGTGGCAATGCAGGGTTCATTCCCGCATGTGGCGTGTATGACAAAGTCCCACTGGTAGCGTTAGTTGGTTGTCCTCTTAGGATACCCCTGACGTGACCAGTGTTGGGGTAATGGCTGGATATACTGCTTTGTCTTTCTGCCATCTGTCCACGAGGTGGTGAATAAGAAGCTTGGCCACGCCTTTCAGCAGCAGATGCTTCTCTGTTAGTGTACTGTGATGGTGGCGCGGCATTGGGTTCCATTCTTTGTGGTGTACTCCAATCCTGATTCTGAATGACGTTATGGATTTTACCTATATCGTAATTGTACATCTGAGCAAGCCTATGAAACTGATTGAAGAGGTTTTTCATCACAATACCTTTGTCGATAATGGACGCAATCGCATTACGAGAATTAGAACTGACTGCCTTGTGTGTTGATTCTGGTTCGACTGCAGAATGACGTCTATCTGTTGGTGCGGTTTGTGTGTGTTGAAATCCACTTTTAGCTGAGGTATGTGTCTCACCATTTCCGGCTGGTTGATGTGTATCTGTTTTAGCAGTGTTTATGTACCCAGGACCACGTTTAGCCGAAGCAGGGGCGATTCTTGACGGGACTGGGGCACTGGTTGTAGTTGGTACGAATTCTGGTGCCTGAGTTGGATCTGTGGGATCAGTGGGTTCAATCTCCAAATATGGGTTAACAGTTGTTATCTGTGATCTGTAATGATATTCACCGCCAGAATTCTGAAAACGTCCTTGACTGGCTGCTATATTGGCTGTTGGAGCAGTCACACCTTCTGGTGGAGCGGTAATTTCTGGAATCTCTGGAGCTTCGTAATCAGGATGTCCTGGTCCAATCACGGGAGGACCATTTCTCTGCTGCTGGTGCTGGTGCTGGTGCTGACCTTGACCTTGGCCCCGAGGATACTCTGGAGGTTCATATTCCGTCACTGGACGTCTTTCACCTTGAGTTGGTTGTCTGGCTGGACCATGAGAATGTGGAACGGGATAGTTTTGCTGTTGGCCTGGACCGTATCCTTGAGGATATTCAGATGCTTCGTAATCCACTGCGGGTTGTCCATGACCTCGACGTTGTGAATGGCTTGACTGTTGTCCATTGATAGCGTGCAGTAACGACAGGACGAGTGGACCCTGAAATTAATTTGAAATAACCGGATAATAAGACGATCAAACATAAGGAAACTTGTCTTGAAATAACGTATCTTCATGGTTGTTTGTGAATATTTCCAAGTTCAATTATGGCCTATTATTAGGTGAATACTGTATTGTACCTGCTACCACATCGATTTTCAGAGAAGGTGATTGTCACTGGGATTAACGGCCGTACCTCAACGATACGTATGATTGATAATCTTATTAACATATTACCACACACAAGTCACAGTTGTTAATCTTATATCACTTGACAAACCTGTGCATACGAGAGTCGGTCGTTGGCCCTTCGTATAATAATAGTACTAGCTACATGTAGTAAACAACGTGTTGTTGTGTCACATGACATTGATTGACTTTTATGAAGGAAGGTTGCTGTCTTTGGTGCTATCCTCATTATATACATAATACGTATAGTGCGTTACTGGAGCCATGAGCAATTATTTGCATAATACAATGTTTGTGGATATAGACCGCCTTCATACAATGTATACAGTCTTACTGAAGAGGAATGATAAAAATATATCGTAATACATCGTAGTGATCTGGGTATCCTTTCACGAAGCTCTCTTATCCACTAAGAGACCATGTAGCGCTCGCTTTGCCGATAGCTAATGTACTGCTAATAAGAGAGCGCTACCAGTCTCTTAGTAAATAAGAGAGGTTCGTGAAAGGATACCCGGTGCTATACACAATCTCAAGAATTGTGTCTATTACATGGATGAGGCTTGGTAATCAGCTGTTGCTCATTGTTACTGATAACGATGCAGACCAATTTACACTTTACCGGTATACGTTAATTGGGAAATTTTACAAATGGTAAAAGTCTTTGGAGAAAAGATACCTTTCTTAAGATAAACTGTTATTGAAAAGTATAATATATATTAATTCAATGTCTTACAGATGACTATTTGTATTTCTTTCAGCATAATAATTTTTTGGGGCAAGGCAAAGGTACCATACAAAGTAACTAAACCTTAATTAGCGCATTATCATATTCAAGAGGGTTTTCTTATCGTACCTAAATGTTCTCTGGTTACATACCACACACACATAATATTTAGAACTAAAAATATGCATTATACTAATATTTGAATATTAATCATTTAGAAATTTAAGAAAACATTGTTTATCTTATAAATATTATTCTGCCCCATCATATACACATTTTGCTAATCTAATGAATTCTACATGTCTAGATACTATATTAAAGTTGTCAAAATACATATTTAATGTCTTTAAACTTTTCTGAATTTTAACATGTTCTATTGGCCTTTGGCCTAAAATAGACATGCTCTCTCTCATAATAAAATTTAGAAAGAATACATTTCGTGCAGACGTCAAAACATGTTGAAATAAAACTATTAAAAACTAAAACTAGTAATCAATCATTCAAAAGTTCACTGCTGCAGTGTTGTAAACAAGTTTAAATAGAAAGCATTACATGTACACGTATATTAATTACAGACTGATGTGGTTCATCTAGTGGTACGCATATTTCTTCATCTGGGACTTTTATATAACAAAACCTTTAATCTATATGCCATTGCTTTATTGACATGATTGAGGGCATTTATTATTTTTATCTTAAGTACCAAATTATAAGACGACAATAATAATAAACCAGTTAAATATTTGAAGTGTGTCACTAAGTTTAAACAACTAACATTTTAAGTAATCAATCTCACTATACCCGTTATTGAAAACAATTCCAATCCAATATACATAAACTGTACGGAATTACCCACGCCCAATTTATTTCATTGCGAAAAAAATATACTTAAACTAAAATACCATGAAGATATAAATTCACACACAAATACAAAAAGAAAAGAGAAAAACTTTTAATATGATAGGTTTTGAAAGTCAGCAGGCCAAGTGGCTATCACATGCAAATGAGTTACTGTATAGAATACAAAGGTACAGTAATATATAAATGATAAGACTTACAAAGACTAGGAGATCCCGAACCCACATGACGACACGGCAGAGTACAACTGAAGACAACAGCTGAACGGTACGGAGTCGTTTGTACAATTGACAAGCCACCATTCATCACTGAAACAGGGATAATTGATGGACACCTTTGTAGCATTCAGAAAAATGACACAGTTAATAAATAGTGTGAATATACGTGGTATTATGTGACTCTCAATATAGCCTTGAGGCAGACCTACGCATTAATATTGCATGTATAATGTACGTTGTCTTGGAATAACGAAAATGTACTGATCTTCTTTAATAGAAACAGTTATAAGTCAAATTTTAGTAACTCCCTTCATGAGTAAGACCATTGCATGAAACAGTGTTAACTCTATAATTATTTACACTTGGTTAGCTAAACCTATTGTAGCGATAAAAGTTGTTCATGCAACCAGACTTACACCTTTAGCGAGTCCGTAAAATTCTATTTACAATATTAATTGTTCCTACAACTGTGAGTAATATATGAATATTATGATATGAACTTAAATAATATAGAAGGAAATTGACGGACAATTTTTAATGTGAAGGTACATATTTTTCGTGATTTTTGTGATCCTATATACTCTAACAACGATCAATATACATAACAAGCACTCGAGAAGTAAGACAGTGTACACAGTACATAATTATGTTCTGCATCTTAATTATCTTGTGAGAATCATACAATTGTAATTGTCTATCTTATACAGTTGCTTCTTATGATTGCTTGCCTTCATGATTGAAGTATTACTATATACCCAGAAAATGGGTAAGCGCTCCGTACAGATCTTTTTAATGATTTTGTTTTAAAATTGATGTACAGAAATTAACATTGCTCGAACAGAAATCGTTTTACAGGTAAATAGCAGCAAATATAAACGGAACATGTTCGACTATTCACTTTGGTTTGGGTTGTGGTGTTGGGGGCTGTGGGTGGGTGGTGTTTGTGGGGTGGGTGTGTAACGGAGAGATGAACCAGTCGGTTATGTGTCGCAAGGGAGACTTAAATAAATGAAAGTCATCTGAAATTACCTAAACCATAAATCGGCTGCGCGGAACTATTGGTATCGCCAGTATAAGGGGTGCGAGTAATCGTTCCAAAAATATCACCT
>JAULBP010104028.1:0-10622 GCA_032355345.1 Lepetodrilus pustulosus
TCTATTTGGGGATAAGTGTTGGTCCCAAACATTGTTTAGACCACATTATTATAATACTAATTTTATAGATTCAATTAAAACAAATTTCACATCACCATCTAATTGTAATGTGTACATAATTCTGAACATGATATATGATAGCGTATTATAATTATTTGACAATATTAGGTTTGCCCCAAAACAGACAATTATAATATTACTATAGATATAGAAAGGATGTCTGCCTAGTTCACCATACACGAACAAGTCAGGAGTGGATAACTTTAGTCCTAGTATATATTTACAGAATTGTAGATGTTTTCTTTATATTTGAACGGAGCTCTCAAACACCCAAACCTCAGAGACATATAATAGTATTGGTTTAACAAGTTGATCAAAATGTTTTAGTTTACAGTCCATAGGAAGTTCAAGCAATCGACATTTTCTAAATATGGAAAACAAGGCTCTTGAAGCTTGTTCACATAGACGTTTGTGACCTTTAAGGAATCGACCCGTATTTGTAAACAGAATACCAAGATATATACATGTATATTTCTTTTGTTATTTCAATTACATTCCCGGCCAAATAAAGTAAAGTTGTGTAACTTGTTAACATGCAGTTTAGAAAAGATAATCATCTTAGTCTTAGAAAAATGTACTTTTAATTTCCAATCTAAGCAGAATTGGCCAAAAACATTAAGAGCATTTTGAAGGCTTTTTTCACTTTCAGCCAGTAAAATGGTATTCGTCTGCATATAAAAGCACAAATAATTTCAGAAACATATCCAACTTGGTTTCAGCATTAGCTCAGGTCATCACGGTTATTTTCTTGTAGATAATGTTCCAAGTTTTTTGTATACAAAGCACACAATTTTACCCTCAGACAGTGTCAAAAACCTTACTAAAATCGATAAATACGCAAATATAAATATCACTGAAACTTTTTAGGACATAATATTATACAAGGTCAATTGTTTTTCCAAGGCAACTAACTAATGTCATAGGTCGATAATTTCCAGGGTCGTCAGCGTCACCTTTGCTTTTATAAATGCGCTTGATGCATCCAATTAGCCATGATTTGGGCATTGTTTGTTGTCCAGGATAAAGTTAAATAATTTTACAAATATAGGCATAAATAAGCTAAGCGGGCATTTTATGTAATATCACCAATATCCTTTTCGTCGATCTATATTGTCAGGAATCCCATCTCGCAGTTAGATGTTCCAAAGGCAAGATAATTAGAGCTACGTTCCTTTTATTCATATAAAATATTAACCGTGTTATGACTATCGAGTATTGGGAAATAAGTACATTAGTAAATAACAACATTTAGATGGACAAATCAAACGTAAGTAGACCCAGAGAAAAATTTGTTTGTCCATTATATAGGTCAACTATCTGTGATAGTATGTTTTTAAGCCAGTCCATTACTCGTCGTAGATGTAGACAGTCCATATCTAAAACCAGAACAGAACAGAAAAGAAGTTTTATTCTCATTAATCATAGTTCATGACATAGAGAACATACAACAATACATTATAGTATTAACTTTGAATAGACTGCATGTAAACGTCTACGGTTCATCACTATAGTAGAAAGGCCATTACTAACTAGCATAGACATAGTAATCTATGTGGACAGGACATCAGACGTACGTGTATTTTAGTCTATCAAGCGTGGTCACGACATTATCGTTCAGGTATAAATTAATTTACAGCCTTAGTTTACATGTGTGATGGAATGCGTGAGTGTATAAACCTAATTATTAGATTTTCTATCGTTGGCGTGGAACTGACGAAGGAAAATCTTTATAAGATTCACGCCTGAATTAATACTAATAGGGATTAGACGAAATTCAAAAGCGTCTTTGAAGTCCACAACGATTCAGTAAAATACTGAACATGCCGGACACGGAAGTTTATTATTACTACGTGTATGTTCCGTTAATAATGTATCTTGTGGTTGCTATTTTCATTTTCGATTTGTGTACAATCCTCTCAGAGATCTGGGGAAATGTATTTAAACACGAACACCGCATCCAGTGTACACACGAATAGTCTTCTTCTCTTTTTCTACATCAATCTCAAGTGGAAAGAAAGAAAGGAATGAAAACACCCCTTTTTGTTGGCACGGAACACGAAGGGTATACCTGTATACATAGGTATGGCGGGATCGTGTCTTTGTTCATACTCGCGTGTTTCTCCTCTTCATTGACGCCAGCCCACCTGTCCCACGGAGATAGTTTAATACGTGGATGTCATCACGCTGAATATTCAATAAATGCAAATTACAATTTAACTGATTCCTTTATCTGTTCCAAAAGATGAAGCGAATCTAGGATAGCATCCAACTTCTGCTATATAACCTACTATCACGGACCATAAGTTTTATTCAACTGTATTTACAACTCAAAGTTATATCCTCTATGATGGATGGTGGCAACTTTGCCCCATGTGGATAGTATAGCGTCGTCCTAATTTCTAACAAAAGACTGCATAAGAAATATTAAGAATATGAATAATATTAAGTAGATCATGAGCCACATTCTGTTTATTTGGAATCATCATGTGTATAAATATTTCAAACATATGTATTGCCATTCCTGTAGCGAATAGTTGATCTAATATGCATGTCGTTATTAAAGTCAAATACATGATTTTAAATACCGCGGTATTATACCGAAGTATTATATATTAATATTTCAACCAATGATGTCAATATCGTTCATGAATATTTTAATATGCATAGAATTTAAGAGAGTATGAAAGAGAGGGATGGAGAGAAAGAAAGAAACATTATGACAGACAGACAGACAGAAAGCTATATACTAGTATGCTATTTAAATAGAAAATCGTAAATTAAACCTTCCTGCAATCACAGTCGGGGGCAATGAATCCCGGTCTATACTACATGCGACTTACAAACATACGATTCCAGACAGAAAGACAGACAGACATAATATTCTCGTATCTCAATGTTATTGATACTGAGAATATGCAACATAGATACAATATTACATAATAAATATTAATATAACTACATTTTACAAAACTTGCCTCATGTCACTCCAATCCTATCTTTACTAACAATTAAGTATAACACTCTAATCCTATCTTTACTAACAATTAAGTATAACACTCTAATCCTATTTTTACTAACAATTAAGTATAACACTCATTCTCAATGAAGTGCACAATCGCGACTCCGAAATTGATTAAAAATGAAATTTGAAAAAACAAAACACAGCTATTAGATGGATTTATTAAAACATTATCATTCAAATCGATCTGGATATTTTGAAATCATCTTGTCAACAAAATAATATATATAATATTTTACGTTATTATATATGTATTTTGTGTGAGTCTACTCGTGGAGCTGATGAAAATAATAGTCTTCAATGTTTATAACTAACGATTGAATGTTTAACATTAACATATAATTTAATTAGCAGCGACAAACCAAAACAATGCCAATCATCAAAGTTTTATCCCTCCCAGAACTTCTTAGCTATCATGTTATAAAGATAGATACACGAAAAATACACTTAATTAAACGTAAAATACCATAACGTAATATACATAATTGTTGTTTTCGAGTCTCCCACTCACTGTTACAATTAAATGTTAAGGTGAAGTTTCGTCAGCAATACCAAGCTAGGGGCAGTTGTATGTGAGAAACGCAATTGTTGAGAGTATCATTATTCCATTGATTATAGCGTAACGTATAATACATTCTTAACCATACGGTATGGAATGTAATCAACTATGGCTCTGAAGAAAATATGTATACGGTAACACTATAGTATAAATGGTTTATATACATTTATTAATGATTGTCAAGGACGACTGACCAATTTTAAGCACAACATTTAATAGGATAATAGATATTTAGTACGCAGTTTTTATGCAACATAACGTAAAATACATGAAATTTGGCGACAATGAATTTCGAGCCAAAAATAATCATTGGAAGAGAAAATATTTTTATTATACTTTGCACTTGTCCGATTAAGCGTACCTATTTCAAATAATGATAAACCATATTTCTACTATTTTACTTACTGTCCTCACTTTCATCTTCAACGATGACACATACCTCAGCGACACACTATTTTTGACAGGGTACCACCATATACAGGCACGATGGATAGTTAATGTAATTTACAAGGTGACGAAACAAAAAATGCAATGCTAACATGAATAAAACTAAATATATTTGAATGCGCGATCGTGGGACATTTTTTAATATTTTTTTTTATGTAATTCATGATGCAGTTTTATTGAGAATGAGTATATTTACATTACATTAACGATTAACATTTGCAGGTATTTGGATTAAACAGAAATTGATTTCTAATATTATTCAATGATTGACACACTACTAAAAATGGAATTCGTCACATACAGTAAGATTACAAAAAAGATACTTATTCTATAGCACTAGGACAGTGTTATCTTTTAATAATGTGGCACCAATGTGACATTGAACTGCATGCTACATTGTAAGAATAGATCGCGAATTGTGCACAATGTAATATATTATGTCAACATACAGACATGACAATCAAAACCACGTATGCGATCCAGAACTGCCCATATTATACAGAAAACGGCGTATCTCTATAGAGTACTGGATGTAACTTGTTGTAGGCTACGTTACTGGTAGGTTACGTTGTAGGCTAGGTTACTGGTAGGTTACGTTGTAGGCTAGGTTACTGGTAGGTTACGTTGTAGGCTAGGTTACTGGTGGCTAGGTTACTGGTAGGTTACGTTGTAGGCTAGGTTACTGGTACCTCAGTACATCCAGGAGTGACTTGTGTTCGATGATATTACTTTTAATCCAGGCCAAAAAAAAACATCTTGACATAACATCCTTTGCTGTAACACCAATTAATACGACCTCCTCTAGACGAATCCTCTTCATGCCTTTCTTTAAAAAGCGACATCTTTCAAGAAAGAAAAAGAACAACCAGAAGCTATAGAGTACAGGCGACACAGTTACTTATTTAATATAATGGATGAAAAATATCGTATGGGATATATCAGTCATGTATAAAATGCGAAAACAGTTGGGTTTTTTCGTGAACGAAAATGACATATAAATTATTAATCACGATTTTGTCAAAGGTTACGTGTTATGCCAAAGGATATTTTTTTATCCGGATTCATGAAGACTACTGATACAATGTTGCGTCACATTTGGGTTCGTAGTTGAAACACTCTGTTCTCTTCCCGGCCTCCGGCTTGAGTTTAAAGATCCACTGCACCTGCCCTAACAAATAATTTGAATACCGTTGATTAAAAAATTACATACATGTATACGTAAGTGAGGTTTTCCTTTTCCTTGAATATAATTATTTAGAGTCCAGAAATTCATCCAGTTATTTCTTGAATAGTTTAGATTAAAGTGCACTCATCGAGTACCTGTGGTGCCTGTGCACTGCCAGTACACGACAGGTCGTCATCGGTCGGTCTCTCGAGCATCACCTGTACCGTTAAAGGTCGCGCCATCAGTGACACAAGCCTCGAGTTCAACAGGTTACAACCATTTAGTACCTGTCAACCTGCATTTCATCCAGGAATCCTACGTCACACCCCGTCCCACCCCAGTCGGGTCCCAGTCGGGTGGGAGTGTTTGTTGTCCCCTACCCCAGGGTGGCGGCTGGCAGGGTGACACGAGGTCAAACACCACAAAGGTGAGGGCTCTCCGCGGGTACTTCCCCTACTCGTATCACCGGTTTGATCCCGCTCCCGGGGCGAGGAACATCCGGGCACAATATACATCCCACCCTCTGCTGGCCACGACGACTGACGAGAGATGTCCTCAGAGAGATAAGGAGTGAAAGGCAGCGATGACATTATTGTAGAAGGATGCGCCATGGCGGGATAAGTATCGTGCAATATCCGCTTAGAGCCAGACATAATGTGTCGGCTCTGGTTAGCATTATGCTGTATGTAATTAGTAGGCTTCTTCTCTCTGGATGGCATCCTCGATAGTGCAGGGTGTTTTTGTTAACTTTGTTTGCTGTATAATGAAATTATAACTTGACGATAACATATCATTAGATAGACTGTCTTGAATAGGATATACACGGTCTTACACGCAAATAAATAACATTTATCAAATCTCCCAGGGATTTGGTGTAGCTGTATAATTTAAGGGATAAGAATGTGTATGCACAATGCAGTTGTGTTTGAGGTGGAAGTACGTGGACTTCAATAACGTTTTCTCTCATTCCGGCCATAATACATTAAATCGGTCTGTGTGGAATGTGCCTATACTTAATAGGTGAATAACAAATCTGAAACAGGACCATGCCGATCTGGGATTCGAACCCGATTTGCTGGATTGTGAGGCCAACGCTCTACCAACTTGCCAAAGGGTTAACCTAGCTGGCCGAGACCAGTAGGAGCATCTTATATCACACCCGGCTACATCACACAACCTTAAACTAAAACTATATTACAATGAAACATACTGCCATATCATTGAATACTATAGTACAATAAGATAACCACAACGAAACTCGCCATAAAAAGCGATAACTATGTTTCTGGTGAATTATTGTTCACTGACTATTGCGGCAGCAGAAAGCCGTCTACAGATAACCAAAGGTCAAAGGTCGATGTCGTGTTTGTCAGGTTCAAAGTATTATCTTATTAATTTGATCTTCTTTAATCAATTCCAATATCTTAAGTGCTAATTGCAAAACACATTCATCGTAGAAGTAATGGGTGGCTTAACTGAGTTGATCTACTTTAATCTTTAGTTATTATAACACCGATACTCAAAGAAACCAGCTATTGTGCAGGATTCACCTCTAACACCCAAGCACAGAACAATAGGAGGACTACATCAACCTTTGAAGGACATTGATCGAGCTTTGAAGGACAAGGTGGATGTATTTCCGATTGGTATCGTTTAAAAGACAACATTTATTTGTATGTATTCCTTTATTTTGGTTGCATGAGATTGTTTAGGGTTGTTTCAGTCCACAATACAAATACCGTTTCTAATAATGGTTTTAACAATATTTATTTCATAATAAACATGAAATTGGATCGGTCAAACAGGCAACTTGCCTATGCAAAGACCTCTCACAATAAATAAATACTAGCGCATGATACACATCACAATATACATCACGTGTTCATCATCAACATGGACAAGATGCAAATAATATAATAATCATACATTATATTGTACTTACTCAAATTATTGTACAGAAAATATAGTGTTGTATGTGTCGGACAACATTAGAAATTTACCAAACGATTATTTATTATAATTGTAATGTATATATCGCACATAGTAAGTTATCCTACAATACTGTTAGAGTATTAGGCCGTGCCTGTAGAAAATCCTCAATTCAGCAATCAGTGTGAAATAGTTTGGATATACAGTTTGTAAATATACATCGTTCAGTTCATCCATTGGTATATTGTGCTGTGCTAATGAACGTATACAGGCTTGGGTATAAACAATTTGGAAATGCATGCATCCCACTTTCAACACTCAGAATAAAATCACTCCTTATCCTCTCTTGTGGTTTTAGAAGTAGATTTGCAAAGTGCGACCAATATTGCAATTAACAGTTTACTTTGTACCAAAAGACACCGACATATGATTGGCCGTAACGAATAGCATTAGGCCTGCAGTAGGATGCCGTTTAACTCCTTTGTGGAGGCCTTTAAAGGCCCCTTTCTGTATAAAAAGTGCCCTTTACGGTTTTTCTGGATTAATAATCACAAAGACGAATAGCGTTTCCATTATTGATTCGGTTGTTTCCTCCAATACGAATATTGAACTTGTTCAGTCGGCCGTCTTAAGAGAGCAGATATAAGCTCCAACACAAATGTTTGATGTTTAATATAAAACCCAAACCTCAGCCATATTTCACATTAAGTGTTATGGTTGTTCACCGAGTCAATTAGCAGCAGTTTTATGCGTGGATTATCTTCATGTTTAAGGAGCGGACACATGCTGGAAACATTGCACTTAGACTCTTATGTGTGCAGCGTGTATACTGTGCCAAGTCACGTGGTCAGTGCTGCAGTAAACCCCGGAACAGTGTGCTCACCACGATGACGCGACGTGTAGGAATCAGACTGCTAGACTGGTCTCACGCATCTGTCCTTCAACCGTCACCACCCACACCCTCAAGCCACGTGACTCTGTTACACCACACACACACCCACACACACACACACACACACACACACACACACACACAACGTTTCGTTATTATTAGTAATATATTAGTGGTTGGTAATATTCTTTAGACTGCTAGACTGGTCTCACGCATCTGTCCTTCAACCGTCACCACCCCACACCCTCAAGCCACGCGCCTCAGTTACACCACACACACACACACACACACACACACACACACACAAACGTTTGGTTATTATTACTTACTAGTATATTAGTGGTTGGTAATATTCTTTAGAGTTAATGCTTGTAAAGTAAAAATATTTAATGTTCTTATGGTGATTTCAGTGAATATCTTTAAAATAATATTAATTCATGATTCATTCGGGTAGTTGAGTACATAGGTTAATATACCTGTCAGTTTCACTGCAGATGTGTGTATATATATATATGTATATAGTTTTATCTCTACGGCCACGTGGTATATGACATACTGAACGAAACACAACGTAAAACGCGTATTGTCATGGATTAGCTTTTTAAACTCCATTATGTTAGATGTAACAAATACTTTTAAAATATTTTCACCGTCGAAGTGAATAATACATGTATAGCAAATAAGGTAACTTTCAGCACAGTATCGCAGTTAGTTTGCAGGACCAATGCGCTTTTCATATCCTTTGTTCTGGTTTAACCCTCACTTAGACAATCTACAGACAGACATGGTATTCTAAAATAAAAGCAACGGTGGTACAAGAGAAGAAACCGAATATTACATAATATACAACGTAAACGAATACAGACAGCATTGAAAATGTTAATCCTAGCATTAAAATAATAAAGCGTTCAAATAATATTGAAAACCTAGAGCAATAACTCATCAAAATGCTCTCAACAATATTCTTTTTATTGGGTTCACATTGTACATTTCTTCCAAATTGAATCATTATTTTCAGTTAGCTGGGGAGGCGTTAAATTGTACACAATAGAGCGTACTCGCGGAATTCCTTCACAATGGAAACTTTACATCCATCAACATAATGACAAATTAATATGTTTATGAAAGATGTTTCAAGCAAATAATAACTGCAAATTGGTCATAATATGGATCATTTCTTTCAGTCATACAATTTTTAACCGTGTGATCGGTGACGTACATGGTTTTATTCAAGATTGATATTGACGAAAGGAAATACTTTGTAATTGTGATAACATTGCGGAGACAGTTTTATCCTAACATTAATGACCACAATTTTATTACCTCATATAGAAAATGGGCGATGCTATGAGGGGAGTCAGGTATGATTAAGCTAAAATACACCTCGACTTTCAACCCCAATAACACGAGTACACATTGTCACCCCCTACGGGTCTATCTCTTTATAGCTCTGTCTATTTACTTCATGTTTACAGCTTATCTCTGTCTTTGATCAGTCGCCTCCCCCACGAGTCAAACTCCCGACACCCTCCCCCGAAACATGATGACGTTCCGCTCCCGTCCTACCATGTCATGCGTGACCCTAGATAGAACTTGTTCCTTTAACCTTAACAAAAATACATTTATACAAATTCGGCGTTCTTTAGAGTCTACCTTTGGAGATTAACGCGGTGAAACCAGGTACAGACGGCGCCATGTCGACAGAACTTACGGGGTTCGAACCCATGACAAATTGAACAGTATTAAAAGCATATTTGTGTTCTCCAGACACTTAGTAAGCCGACACTCAGTCCACGGGTATCATGACAGTACCTCCCTAGATCACCGCCTATAGGCGCTCAGATGTAGAAAATGGGATTTCAATGAGGTGCGGTGAAGTTTAATCGTATCATTATGATTTGACTTCTTATCGACATACTCCTCCTTTTGTTACCAGCCTACTAGCGCACCCTGGCGACCTGTCTTATCTATTGCATATAGCTTCACAACACATTAACCTCAGCTAGATAGACCAGATCACATCATGGTCGAGGAAATATGATTAGTAGAATCAGATCTTTACATCACATCGTCACCAATTAGTCCGAGGAAATCAACCCTGCAAATGCAACTCTAGTAGGCATCTGTCAATATTAAAATGAAATAAACTAAACATGAAGTAGGGATTGTATTCCTTGCAACCACGAAAAGAGCATCATAATATCCCGTGATAAGAATAGATCATTCCCTCTGTATACATTATATCAACTGGAATAATAATTTATCGTAGTGGACTGTATCTTGTCATCGTGTAAGTAATGACATAGGGTATTGTGAGATAATGAAGGAAGACTACAACAAGACTACACGTTGCTGGTTATGATATTTTGTGCGTATGTGTACGTCGGTAGTAGGCTACTGGAGAATCATTGAAGATCGAGTTTAGTCGCCTAGCAATTTAACAGTATTAAAACACACGATCTAAAACTTCCGGCTAGAGGTTAAATGTGTGTATGGCATTCTGAACAAGAAAACGAATACTTGGATGTGTGACCGAGAGCCTGATAGTATC
>JAULBP010104039.1:0-10620 GCA_032355345.1 Lepetodrilus pustulosus
ATACAGTCAGACCAATACAGTCAGACCAATAGTCATACCAATACAGTCAGATCAATACAGTCAGACCAATACAGTCAAAGCCATACAGTCAGACCAATACAGTCAGATCAATACAGTCAGACCAATACAGTCAGACCAATAGTCATACCAATACAGTCAGATCAATACAGTCAGACCAATACAGTCAGACCAATACAGTCAGACCAATAGTCAGACCAATACAGTCAGACCAATAGTCAAAGCCAAACAGTCAGACCAATACAGTCAGACCAATAGTCAAAGCCATAGTCAGACCAATACAGTCAGACCAATACAGTCAGACCAATACAGTCAGACCAATAGTCAAAGCCATACAGTCAGACTAATATAGTCAGACTAACAGTCAGATCAACATTCAGACTAACAGTCAGATCAACAGTCAGGCCACCAGTCAGCATCCAGCATCCCATACTCAGTGAAGGAATGACATTCTATACTCAGTGAAGGAATGACATTCTATACTCAGTGAAGAAATGACATTCTATACTCAGTGAAGGAATGACATCCTATACTCGGTGAAGGAATGACATCCTATACTCAGTGAAGGAATGACATCCTATACTCACATTCCTCACAGCTCTTGCCATCTTCTTTGAGCAGTCTACCTGAGGGACAGGCACAGGAGAAACCGTTGGGGCGTGGCAGACACAGGTGGGTGCACCCTCCATTCTTGTCCCCACACCGGTTTATGTGGGTCTCTGAAACCAGGAATCATTCTCGTTTGTTAGTCCAGGCCCCGAGATTACAAAATTTCTTGAGTATGAGTTCATGCTCAACTAAAGTTTTGTCCATAAATCCCCATATAAAATTTTAGCTTGAGCGTGAAATTGTACTCAGAAAGTTTCGTAATCTCAGGGCATGGGTATCGTTTCTCGAAGCTCTCGTTTATACAAGACCATAAGCTTTCTCGTAGCGATCTCCTATACATTGCAATAAGTGTAAGTGTCGGATTCCATTAAATTTATGTCGAAGTATGTTGAAATGAAGCAATGGTCTCATAGAAGATATGCGAGTTTCGAGAAACGATACCATGGATGTCCTTGCCATAAACTGGTTCTGGAGACCGTGCATACATAAACATAAAATATGCTTGAAAAACTAAATGTTGCTTAAAATTAATTCAACTTCAAGTATGTCTGCACTGATATCTATCCTGGGTCCAGTACCACAGAACAGAGCACTGCTATAGTCGTATAGAGTTACCTCCCCTAGCACTGCTATAGTCGTATAATGCGCTAATATAGAGTTACCTCCCCTAGCACTGATCATTCTGCGGACCAGGGCTGTGCACTCACCCAGCCTGTCCATCTGAACTGCGTGTATGTCCATGATCCCGGACAGGTTTTCACGTATCTTGGTTGGGTTCGAGCCCGTGTGTTTGTTGGCCATGTGAACAGCCATGGCTTGCCAGTCGGTCCAGTATACGTGGTTCCCCGCCACCGTCAGCCCGTACGGGTGCGCCACATGTGCCACCAGCTTGCGCCGCCTGGCGCCGTTCAGATCCGCGCACTCGATTAACTGCAGAATAGACGTGTGAAATCTGGCTCAGTAACAGTGACAGACATATCATTCTAAATCCAAATATATCAAATACTGACTTGTTGATTTACAGTGCTGCAGGAATACTTTAACCTTATGCAACAAAGCCCAACTGGAATAGCCAATGTTAAATATACGTAATTCATGAAATTATAGAAATAAATTACAGGAATTGTTAGGACAACTATAAGGAAAGTCAGGTAAAGCACAATGTCTTGTTGGTAATGGCGTAACTCTGTAAACGATATCATACACGGTGGGTAAACGATATCATACACAGTGGGTAAACGATATCATACACAGTGGGTAAACGATATCATACACAGTGGACATAATGGTAGATAAGTTTACCTAAAGTCGGCAATCCGCGTGAGTAAATGGTGACATTTTTGTGCGAGTGATTGCCAATAGAACTGTCAATGGGTATTCTACACACAGCGTTGCGATATGAAAGGTTCTGAAACTGTATAGCTAGACGACTATCAACAGTTTATCATGACTTTCAGACAGTTACTCGCAAGGTATAGTCCATGTGAAATTAACTATCGGACAGTGAACTAGAGGAAGAAAGGTCGCATATGGAGAGCCGCCTTTAATAGATTGCATTGTAGATTGCATGTACAGTATCCCCTCGATATAACGCTGGTTGGGGTCCATGACATACCCCCCACATAATAGTACCCGCCTCATACGATATTACAGGGAAATAACGAGAGAAAGAAATGGGACCCACGTCTGACCCCGCCTTATATCCAAATGCACTGTATCTGGGACAAGGTATCGACACTGACCTCTGTCTTGGCGTCGGCCCAGAGGATCCTGTGTGTGGGGACGTCGATGACGAGGCCGTTGGGCCAGGCCAGGTTCTCTCCTATGATCACCGTTCGGCCACTTCCATCCATGTTGGCTCTCTCTATACGCGGGATCTTACCCCAGTCCGTCCAGTACATGTATCTGTGGAGGTCATAGGTCAATGGTATCATATCACAATGCTCGTATCCACAAAGAGATAATAACACTCTCGTATCCACCAAGATACTTCATAGTGCTCTCTTATCTGTCTATCTATCTATCTATCGATATATTGTCTCCTAATGGATACGAGAGCTTCATAATCAAACCTCAGGGTATTTTTTTCACGATGTTCTCGTATCCAGCAAGAGATGTTTTCTGAGCAAGGTAGAAAAATGCAGCGTTAAATAGATGGCTGAATCTGATAGACTTGTGGGACTATTTGAGTGTGTTTTAGAAGTAAGTATCGAAATAGAAATATATCTATCTATCTATTTCCCTGATAGCATTGGGAGTGCCATGATCCCTTGGTGGATAGGAGAGTTTCAAGAAACCATACCCTATATTTTAGTTAACCATGTCCAAAGTGGAAAGAGTTGCACCCTACTATTGATCCTGATTTAACCTATTGCAAGCTGACATTCTCCCAGGTGATGATAGTAACAATCAGAACATAGCAGTCCTTGAAGTCTCACATAACTTGATTAACCACAGGGTAAATGTCCTACAAACCATATAGTAAGCATAATGCAGGTAAAAACTTTATATTCAGGAATAATATGACATTGTGAAACCATCTGAATGTAAGAAATGTTCTGGTTCATGTGTTTGCATGCTTAACATGAAAAATCTTGAGGGACATTTGGAGGGAGTGTGGCCTAACACATGACAAATCTTAACGGACATTTGGAGGGTGTGTGGCTAAACACATGACAAATATTGACAGACATTTGGAGGGGGTGTGGCTTAACACATGATAAATCCTGACGAACATTTGGAGGGGTTGTGGCTAAACACATGACAAATATTAACAGACATTTGCAGGGGGTGTGGCTTGACGACCGACACCTGACACTGACCCCGAGTCGTAGTGCAGGGCGATGGCGCGCGGCTTGTCCAGGTCCTCCCAGATCAACACCTTCCTCATCCGGCCGTCCAGAGTGGCCACCTCCACACGGTTCCGCCCGTCGTCCGTCCAGTAGATCTTCCTGCCCACCGAGTCCACCGCCAGACCGTCCGCCGTGTGCAGGCCCTGCGGCATCACCACCTCATAGTCAGACCCATCCAGATTGGACCGAGCTATGTGGTCGAGAACTGTGTCTGTCCAGTACATCTTACCTGGGGAGAGCATTAGGTGTGTCAACTGGGAGATATTGACAATAAATGTTATGGAAATGAAAGATATACATTATATGCAATATGCCTTGTATTGTAGATAAGAATGATTTGTAGTATACCTAGTATTATAGTATTGTTCTCGATAATTATTAGAGGAAATTCAAACCTAAGATTACGACAACCTGGCCAGCACAACTAAACATGGACAGACTAGGTTTGTCTCTACTGAGTTAGGGGTAAGCCAAATACCTTCCAAATTGTCGACATCGATAGCAATAGCATTCTTTAGTTCCCCGACAGGAATTATCACATCAGCATAATAGTCCACATCCAGGGAGATCTTTCTGATGTCAGTTCGACGGGTGAAAATGAGAAAATCGGACATTTCTGAAAAACAAAGAGAGTTAAAGGAATCAAAATGAAGCAAGATGTTTATTTTTTTTATGTAGCATAAATCCTTGAACAGAAGCCTTGATTAGAGGTGTCCTAAAATTAATAAAAGCCTGTCTTGATTAAAAAGAAAAAAAAAGTTGCAGGTCACTAAACTTATTGGAACTTGTTTTGAAATAAATAGAAAACTGCCATGAATAGAAGCTGTGTCTAATAGTGTCACAAAGTTAATAGAAGCTGTGTCTAATAGTGTCACAAAGTTAATAGAAGCTGTGTCTAATAGTGTCACAAAGTTAATAGAAGCCCAGGCTGCTATTCAAGGATTTATGGTAAGTATTACATCAACAAAAAGGTTAAGTAATCTTCAATTATTTCAAAAATATTTCAGCACCATTGAATAGCTAATCTAAATCCTAGGAACTACATGAATTAATTATTGTAATATTATCATTATTATTATCTTCCTTTTTAATCGAATTATTGTTTTACGTTTACAGCAGGAATATTTCACCCATAGGTGATGACTATTATTATCTAGTCAAATAGAAACATTTAGTCAAATAAATATTGCAATTGGATTGTAACTACACAGATTGTATTTATTTATATACATTTAATCCTTTACGTGGGAATATTTCACCCATACGTGACGATGTAGAGATAATTCCAGTTACCTTCGGCACACGTAACACCGTCCTCCTTGAGTAGAATCCCCGTGGGACAGGCACAGCGGTGACCCCTGGGGAGTGGCGCCACCAGGCAGAGGTGACTACAGCCGCCATTGTTAGTACTGCAGACAGTCTTCACTGAAAACACCAACATGGAGGCTAGAGATACCTACGTCATACCTCACATACCTGACATCGTACGACATCGTATGACATTATCAATGTTCTGTTTCAAGATTGACAGTTCCTTGTCCTCGTAACTATGACGACCATGAAACAGTGCGAAAAAAACGACTGATAAAGATAAGATTTTGATGGATGAAAAGTTAAATTGTATGCTAAATGGTGGTATTTGGAGACACAAATATAGAACAGAGAATTTGTCTACAATATAAAAAAATTATGGCATTTGAAGGCAATCTGTCTAAAATGATAAAAATAAGTCATGTCCATTTCATATCTTTCATATTGCATATCTTACCAAAACGGACATGCTTGCATCTTCTCATTCCCCTTACATATTGCAATGTCCATGACTACATTTGTAACATATCAGAGCAATGTGTTCTATATTACTATTCAGAGTCACATTGTGTATAAGAATTCACTTTAAAATTATCCCGCCAACAGGGAAACGTGAAGCTGATTAGCTACTGCAAACCCCTCACCATCATCTCTGTTTCTGTGGAAGACGTGTATGTCCATGAGATGTCCGAGTTCGCTGATGAGAACTCCGCGCTGAGAACCGGTGTATTTGTTAGCGTAGTGTATACTCTGAGTCTCCCAGTCCGTCCAGTACATCACATCTCCCGTCAGCGCCAGCCCGAACGGATGGTACAAACCCAAAGCAATCACGCTCTGCAATGTCAATAGAAGATTTAGATTCGTGGTCATAATAGCACACCACCAAAATAACATTCGACATGTCTTACCAACTGTCTTACCCACCCATGAACATCAGCATCTGTGTCTCACCCACCCTTGAACACGAGCTGTCTCACCCACCCTTGAACACCAGCATCTGTCTCACCCACCCTTGAACACCAACATCTGTCTCACCCACCCTTGATCACCAACATCTGTCTCACCCACCCCTGTACACCAGCACCCATCTCACCCATCCTGAACACCAGCACCCATGTCTCACCCACCCTGAAAACAGCATCTGCCTCACCCACCCCTGAATATGAGCATCTGTGTCTCACCCACCCCTGAACACAACCTGTCTCACCCACCCCCGAACACCAGCACCTGTGTCTCACCCACATCTCACCTTTCTGTCATGCCCTTCCAGTGTGCATGACTCAATGCTTTTCACGAAGGCGTCGGTCCAATAAAGTCGAGACTTGTCGTAGTCGATCGCGAGGCCGTTGGGCCAGGTGAGATTCTTACTGACCAGAATCATACGATCGCTGCCCTCCATTCCAGCACGCTCTATCTTAGGCTTCTTCCCCCAGTCTGTCCAATACATGTAACTGGAAAATAGAAGGTCAGAATTAGTCAGATTTGTTTCCTAAAAATTCCATCTTTGATATTTTCTGTTGGGGTCCATGACATACCCCCATGTTATAGTACCCGCCTTATACGATATTACAGGGAAATAATGAAAATAAAAATGAGATCCACATCTGACCACGCGTTATATCCGAATCCACTGTGCATTTGGATCGTCTTATATCGAGAGGCCACTGTATTTAAAACATATGTATAATTACAAATTTCCTGGCAAATGTTTTAGCAAAATATTTTGTTTTCCATTAACAGCTGTTATCATGTCTATGTATTACACTGGCAGCGTACCCAGCTCTAGGGTCCACCACGATGTCTCGAGGATGGTCGAAGTTCTCCCACAGTAGGACAGTTCGCATGGATCCGTCTAGGTTGGCCACCTCGATCCGGTCATTGCCGGCGTCTGTCCAGTAGATCTTCCTGGCCACCCAGTCCAGCGCCAGACCGGCCGGACTGTCCAGACTCGACCCCACAATGTGCTGCACAACAGACAGTATATGTCACACATAACACACAGACACAGACAGTATATGTCACACACAACACACAGACACAGACAGCACATGTCACACACAACACACAGACAGTATATGTCACACACAACACACAGACACAGACAGTATATGTCACACACAACACACAGACACAGACATCACATGTCACACACAACACACAGACACAGACAGTATATGTCACACACAACACAGACAGCACATGTCACATGTGTCCTACAGCTAGACTCTGGTCTATTGGTAAATACATGACTCCAGTGCAGAAGGTAACCACGTAGGTGTTGCTTACAAAGGTTCACCACAGATAACATGAGAGTGTAAATTGTTATTTTATGTCAGAGTGCTGACCATGCTCACACCTCAGGGGTACTTTCGCAAATAGTCAACCAATGAAATCACTTTCCCGATGAAAACACTGTAATAATCCATCCAATGAAATAGATACTATCATTGACCTATTTATAGCTCCTATAGACTGTTTTGCGCAGGTTTTTCTCTAGATGTGTGCCAGGGTGTACGGCATGGAGAGTCGGAATAAGTACCATTGGGATGCGAGGATGAGTGCTGACAACAATAAGGCTGTATTGTAAGACTGACACTGAGATAAGGAAGAGAGAAGGCCGACTTACCTCCTGATCGCTCCCGTCCCAGCGAGCGCGGCCAATCACGTCGGTGCTGACGTCGGACCAGAAGATGGAGTCAGTCTGGCTGTCCCACTCCACGCCGACGGCCCGAGAGATCCCGGCCAGCGGGATGACCACGTCGGCATGTTCAGCTGTGTCCAGCGTCACGCGCCGAATGTCTGTCTGAGTGGAGAACAGGAGGAAGCTCTCGATGTCTGGAAATGAACGGAGTCTTTGTCAGTAAACTGGCAGCAGCTTCAGTGAAATAGTCCCTTCTTTTCCAACTAGAGGGTTTATCCTTGTCCTGTCTAACCAGAAGGTTATCATATTTACCTTGACCAACCACATAGGAGCTAGTTATCCTTACTCTTGTCTAATCAAATAAATCCCTATTCTGTCTAATCAAAGGGATAGCATCATCCTGTCCAAGAAATAGATACTTATCCTGTCTAACCAATAGATCCTTATAATTTCTAACCAAAGGGTTCTCATAATCACCACAACTAACCAAATGTCGCAGGATCTGCCCATCCTGGGATTTGAACCCAAGTTTCTGGATTGCAAGTTCAACCCTCTACCAACTGAGCCAAAGGGGTAACCACTCTGGGCAAAGACCAGTAGGAGCATCTTATATCACACTCGTCTACACAAACAACACATTCTGCTGTTCTCCTTATCCTCACTTTTGTATTATCACCCACAGAGACACAGCCAGGGACATCTAATGACAACGTTCAGTTCCCAATGTTCTAGCATGAAGCTGAGCTTACAGTGACAACACTTATCTGCAGACATCTAATGACAACGTTCAGTTCCCAATGTTCTAGTATAAGCTGAGCTTACAGTGACAACACTTATCTGCAGACATCTGCTTACCTCTCCTACAGTTCTTTCCATCTGCTTTCAACTGAAGACCAGTGGGACATGCACAGGAAAAACTCCTCATATTTGGCAGACAAAGATGGCTACACCGCCCGTTGTTACCATGGCAATGGTTCCGTGCTGAAATATAGGTATTCAAAATTAATTCATTGAAATATTTTGATGATTCTTAGGTTTTTAAATACCGATATAGGCTTTAACAATATTTATGTTGTCAAATTATTTTCACTTTTTACACAAATCCAAGTGAAATATTTTCTAGTATCAACATGCACTCATTTCACCTGGGGAGTATACAATGTCCACCTACTTGGTGGTTGTCTTTGTGGGTGGAATGTGTGGATGTCCATGGGGTAGTGCAGACGGTTGCGGATCGTCTCGATTTCATTGCCAGTGAACTTGTTGGCCTTCTTGATGCTCTTCGTATGCCAGTCCGTCCAGTACAGCTCATCTTCGAACATTGTCAGTGCGAAGGGATGCGGCAAACCTGACAACAAAACTTCTAGTTTTAGATACAATGTACTCTGCATGTAAATGTCACACACTGTTGTACATAAAAGAAATCATCTTAATTTTATTTCTGTCACAGCTACAAGAGGGGACAGCGACTACATCAGGGTAGACAACTCTCCACGACATACCCTCGCTGATGACGGTGCGCCTGTTCCCGCCGTCCAGGTCGGAGCACTCGATCACGTGATGCTTGGCGTCCGCCCAGTAGATCTTCTCGGCCGCGTAGTCCACGGTCAGACCGTTCGGCCAGAACAGCGACGTGTTGGCCAGCAGGATCCTCTCCGAGCCGTCCATACTCGCGCGCTCGATCTTAGGCGTACTGCCCCAGTCTGTCCAGAAGATGGCGCTGTGAACATATGGTGTTATGGTGTCATCATATAGCTACCATTGTCATTCAGAATATAATTTTTTGCATAATATTAATAATATTCACATTAAGCGCCTGTGAGCAGCCTAGCTGGAACTCGGCACTATATAAATATATTATGTTATTATTATTATCAAAATTAAAAATAATACTTGCATTTCTAAAAATCTGCTATATGAAGTTCTGGGAAAATTAAGAATTACAGTATTTATAATTGATGGCGGCATGAAGAATTACAGTGTTGATAGTTTCTAATAATAGAAAACTAATGTTTACCCTCTCTTTGGATGGGCAGCAATAGCTCGTGGTTTCTCCAGATTGTCATAAATGAGAACTTTGCGATGGTTTCCATCAAGATCTGCCACTTCGATTCTGGATGTTCCAGCATCAGTCCAAAACAGAACATTGTGAATCCAATCTACTGCTATGCCACCTGAATCAGAAAAAAAAGGTATGGTTAGTGTTTCAAAAATGCCTGGGGTGCCTATTCTTGAAATGTTTTTTACGATCATACGACAATCCTAAAGGTTCAAATAGTAGGGCTACAAACGTTCTTAGGCTAAGAAGATTGTAACAATGTTTCGATAATAGACTCCCCTGATGTAGGCAGCTTATTAAACTAGCCACTGTCTCAGGAGTCATATGAAGCATACATTGGACAGGGAACCAGTTTAGCTAAGCGGCTTACTCAGCCTGAGTGACCACTACGTCAGCATCCTGTACTCACTTGGACTCTCCAGACCGTCCGCCACGATCTCCTTGATATCGCTGCCGTTCAGGTATGCTCGCTTGATCTTGTCCAGGGTAATGTCGGACCAGAACACTAGCCCCCTCTGGTGGTGGAAGTCTAGCGCGATGGCGTTCCTCAGCCCCTCTAAGATGGATGTGTACTCAGACTTGTCTGTCGTTACACGCCGGATGTCCACGCGGTTGGCAAATATCAGGTAGGCTTCACCACCTAGAGGCACAGTTAACAGTTAACTTACATACCTCTCTAGAACAGTTAACTTACATACCCCTCTAGAACAGTTAACTTACACACTTCTCTAGAACACTTAACCTACATTGAACTCTAGTCAAATTTATGTCGTGTGTGTATTTATCTTTCATTACAAATTGGATATAATAACTGATTGGTTGATTTATAGTATTACATTTGTGCGGAAATATTTCACCTGTAAAATATTTGTACTGGTAGAATTAAATTGACATCAATGTGACATCTGCATTATCCTATTATGTATCTTTGTCAATATACAGTGCCCCCTCGATATAACATGGTCCGATGCACCATGGATTCGGATATAACATGCATGGGGACAGATGTGGATCCCATTTCTATTTTTGTTATTTCCCAGTAATATTGTATAACGCGGCAGGTATGTCATGGACCCCAAACTACAGCGTTATATCGAGGGGACGACTGTATATGTAAACTGATAATTATT
>JAULBP010104050.1:0-10619 GCA_032355345.1 Lepetodrilus pustulosus
GTGCCCTATCGGACATGTAACTGTAGGTAAAAGGCTTGTTAATCTGGGCTAATTCACCTGTCCGACTGTGAATCGTAACTGTCCCAGACAGGCGGACAATCCTTAATGTCGAGTCCTGCAACAGACGAGACTTCAATTCCCTATATCAGATTAACCGTAGAACGACTTGCTTTTCCATGAATGTCAAGCAGAACCAATCAAAATGGGCATACGCTGACACGCCTCCTATGAATAAAGAAGCCTAATGCCCCCATGATGTAGCCTCTAGAGTGGTAGAGGATACTGTAGGCTACATTCAATGTTAAATGTCGTACCTTTGAGTCCTCCGTGCCGTGAATAGCAGGACTTGTTGGCGTTGAGATTGAGCTTGCTCTGCTGTGCGGTGCCGATGCCCACGTTCTTCTTAATGCTCCACACGCCATCCAGATCTATAGTGGTACCTGCCGAGAACATTGATATACAGTGTCCCCTCAATATAACGCTGAATTCGGGGCCCATATACGATAGTACAGGTAAATAACAAAAATAAAAATGGGATCCACGTCTGACCCCACCTTATATCCGAATCCGTTGTGTATCGAACCGTGTTATATTGAGGGGACACTATTCATTTTACAATGTAAAATGTGAAACACAATGGGAACGCAACCGTCCAGATAAACAGGGGTCGACTGCATACATAGATCTACATGTTTCAAGCACAATATATTCATGTAAGTTCTATTTAAGTTTTACTTGTAATCATCAAACATGTATTATTAACCTTGTAAATTGAACCTTGTACATATATACGTAGCTACACAATAAAGCTACATTGAACACAGTCGCATAATATTCTGCAAAGTAAATAGTATGCTGTATTTTATTGCAATATTTGGCATTGTAATGTAATATTCTGTATTGTAATATAATATATTGTATTTTTATTGAATACTTTCCAGAGTTCTCCAATAATCAATGAACATTACTTATATAGAGGTCATTACAACATAGACAGGGTGTTGTCAAGCATCAAATAAGCTGGTAATGATATTGGCAGATCTTGTCACCATAAACATTGTTTGTCTTTAGGAAGATGGTATCCAGGTAATTTCTAAAACCAGAAGTAATGAGAAGACGAAGAAATAGTAATCATATAAAGGATGTTAATTTGTTGCAATAGCTCTTAAATCTCAGGAGGGTTTATAAGAATCTGAGAACACAAGGACATGTTTATTGAATAATGTGTATATGTAATAATTGTAATGAAAATATGTATCAGATATTGGAATAAACAAAAACGTCACCTTTATGTCTTTAAAATAGTTTAATACATTGACTGAGACATATTCTGTGTGACTATTCTGCTGCTAGCCATGTCAATAGATTCATGAATACTGTTCTAATCTGTAGCCATGTCAATAGATTCATGAATACTGTTCTAATCTGTACACTTAATGGAAAGACCTCATAGGTATGTGCTTTGAATGATCAGATTTCGTCTACTTCTAAGATTCTCAGGAATCAGATCTATTTGATCTACTGCACTAGTTCACTGCAGTGATATCACTCAAGGGAATACGTGCTATAATACGCCTGTCAGAACTCTGGGAAATACGTGCTATAATAGGCCTGTCATAGCAGGCAGATCTTCTATAGATTCTCCACCATTTTACAATGAAGAAGAAGGAAAATTTAAACAGGAATGGAACTTATGAAGCGTGAAGAATGATTTTGTCATTTTTCTCTCTGCACAGATTCTTTGTCATCGATTATCTTTTGATTCTGAGACATTCAGGATGTGAGACCTTTAAAAATGTTGTCACCCACAGAAGAGCGTTGTTTTGTATTTTTTGTCCACCTTCGAAATGCACTAAAAGGTTCGCTCTTGATTCGTAGATTATTTCCATTACGAGAATGATGGTAAAGAAGATCCGTTAATGTCGACATCTGGTGACATCGGTGTACTTTCAGAGCAAATCTTTACATTAGGGTCATTGATTGGTCGCATTCTCATATCGTGCACGGGATATACGCCTTTAACCCAATGATCTCATTGTAATGATGTCGAAACCTGCCTCGCAGAATTGTTGATTGAAGGGATACATCATCACGAGTGACTGAAGAACTACAAGAATTATTTAATAGTAACATAAATAAAACTATTTTTTATTGTAGTTACATTGGCAGATTTGGATTCAATAGCTTCACGTATTTAATACTTTTTTAGGAAATTTTACCAAAATGTTTTCACATATAACATCAACTAGACTACATCGCTTATTACTTTAATGATAAATTAATAAAATTAGGTTTATGGTTATTTTGCTCACTTTTAGATAAATTGACATGGAGTTTAACATAACAAGATGTGATGATGATAACAATCTCGGGCATTTGAATCAAAATTACCTGCATCTCCGCTCATTTCAATTTGCTACATTGGAAATATCCATATACAGTAATTTGCCTATAGAAATGTTCTTAAAATAGAAATACCATAATGAGATAACATTTTCATAAGAAAATGCATTTACCTGTAAATTAACAATTAACCAAATCCTTTTGTAAACATACTTCACACTTTTCTCTGCAGCGCACGGAAGGAATTAATTATTTGGAATGGATTCTGTGCCACGCAGGATGTGGGATTGGCTTCTACATCGGAGGGGATTACCGCGTGTTTGTCATATGGCATGACTTATATACTCGGCTAGTTCTGTGTGACACATTCCTCAATGTTATCACGAATCTCCACAGAAATAGCGTCATTACTGTCATTTAGGACACTTTTCAGCCAAATTATCACGGGGAATATGTGTTTGTTTCTGGGGTTATAGCTACCATCTATCAAATAATTCCATATCAAATCTGTAACATGAAGTGTATTTTCATTAGAAATAAAAAATAAATCTGGTTCTAGACAGAAAGCTTGCCGAGATTCATACTCGTAACTTTGCCGTCATTGGTACCATTGCCAGTTAGTGTAAACAGTATTAACGTGTCTCCGATGTATCTAACAGTTATAGGGCCATCAGGAGGGAATGAATCGATGGTGAAGTTAATGTGTTTGTTGGTGAAGGTTTGTGGCTGGTGAAGGTTTGTGGTGAAGTTTAGTGGATCAATGGTGGATGCTGATGATCTGTGAGTGGTTATTGGAGGTTTGTAGATATTAATGGTTTGTGGGTGAAGGTTTGTAGTTGTTGTAATAGTTTTGTGGGTGTTGGTAATGGTTAGTAGATGGTTTAAAAGTGTGTGGTTGGTGGTTTAATGGATAGGTATTCCGAGTGGCAGTGTGTGGGTGAACCACTGTGGTCAACGTAAGTACCGTACCACTATTCTACTGCTTCCACCCACATGTATTTGTTATACAAGTCGACAGACATGGGAAATCTCGAGATAAAAAGTCTGAGCGAAACCTAATCAGGCTTGTCATGGTCTTCTATAATTGTTACAGTTCCACTCTTCAATCTATGCCAAGTGCATGGAACCATTGGAGCAGTTTTCAATTTCAGTCATTAGTAGCCAATTAACTCTTATAATACGCTCTTATATTGTTGCCCTTGGCGACCCGCCTACATCTGAGTCAGTTTTTATTCTTCTCGTATTGATACGCCACATTAACATGACTGCAAGCAAACTTGTGTTTCCAATCATTTGAATGGTAATATTGCGTTGCCAATTGTCTGCCATGTACCAATTGTCGCAGTAACATCGAATATATTTATGATGATTGAATGAATGGCAGTTATGTCTTTTGTATAGAAATACAGATATGAAACATGATATTGTTACTGGTATTAATAGAATTACTATTCACAAATTTAACTGTACTCTTTGAGCATTAAAGACATGATACAACAAATAAACTGACCATGTATCAAAATGTGATCTTTATTGAAGGTAAGTTTGAAATTGTTATTCTGAGAATTAATGGTGAAACAATACGACCCAATAACTTAGATTAACATTTTGAATCTGTAAGAGAGGAATGGCATCCCAGCTGGCACATCACGGCATACGATGTCGATACAATGTTGAAAATATGTTGGTTTTACATCACAATGTTGCTGATGTGTTGTCAATGTCAATTCGTCATCACATCTTCATCTATGCCTCGATGTGCTGGCTGGGAATATAGAAATATTTTAAAGAATTTTGATCCGCAGTGTTCCAAGATGTGCAGCAAAACATGGGTGATACACCAGGTACAAACCAATAGAAACTGAAGCTACATGTATTTATAACATCAAAATAATGAATTTATTGTTATCTCGTATTGCAATGTAGACAGCGATTATGACGTAAATGTCTAGGGCTGTTGACAATGCTAGAGAAAACTATGCCTAATTATCAGTAATAACTTGAATAAGGTCAGCTTTGGTTTACTTTGAACTCACACCTCATTAATCAATCTATTTATTCAGTTTCTGTAGTAGTATATGGACTATAAATTGGCAACGTAAGAGTTTCAGTCAGCAGCTGTAGCATGATCATCAGTGCAAAATGGTCACCCCCTAATATGAAAGATATTAGGTGGTCTAGAAGTCAGCAAAACAACAAATGAGGCTACCTCGATATAGCGTGATACAGTTTATCTCTCAACCAATCAGATTTCTAGAATTTTATGTGAAATGTAATAAATCCTATTGTCATTGTACATCCTATTTATATTGATCCATATTTATATAACCTTCTTTGTACATCATCTTTATACTAGTAATAATAATAATAATTGCATTTATGTAATGCACCTAATGAACTGTGATGTAATTCATTCAATTGTGAAGCTTTTTGCACATCAATTCTCTAAATTGATTTTCTACGACAATGTACCAATATCTCATTTTTCAAACAAAGTTTAACGTCCACAGATTGCTTGGTCTCACAAACATTTCTTACAAAACATTAATTCTCGCAATTTCCATACAACATGCTCTTAGAACATGTGACCTGTCAAGACACTCATTTCCTTTAAGGAAATTAAAAGCCCCAGTCTCGAAGTTCCAACATTAATCTAAGTGAACTTAAGAACTTAAATGGAGGAAACCATCTTTTTCTACCTGCTCATTCTCTCAAAACTTCCATTAAATCAATTACTGTCTAGTTGACAATGTTTGATCTATGTAAATATAAACATTCTCTGGTCTAATTTCACTTAATTTCACTTGTGTTTAGTCTAGAAAACATTGTATGTAAGTGGCAAGTCAAATTTCAATCTGACATCTACCAGACTCTATATACAGACCACAAGGGTTAAATGGCTATCGTCTACTACATACATAGTTCACATTTCAGAGCATGCAGAATCTGGATGGAAGCACTGTCAATATGACAAGAAAATGAGTGATTTGGTGTTCATTATCAGCACTGTATTTCTGCATCAGGTGTTATATTATCTGCTGTAATTTAATTGAAGTACTTTTGAATATTTTCGTCAGGTTTATCAGGAAAACAAGTGATTGGCGAGGCCAGGCAATCAATTAACGAAGAAAATCACAGCCAATTAGCCGGTGGTAGTTGGAACCTTGCAAGATTTACCTGGCACCCGAAAATCTTCACGTCATAATTAGCGCTTATTTGCATGATTAGTCTCCTCTTGAGAGATGACTGGGTTCTACACACCTGCCAGATATCTAGGGGCTCTGATATATATAGATAAGGATCCCTAGGGGTCCATTCCTTCACTTGTACCTTAACCTGGTATCCACCGAGTTTTTGAGACAAGCAACTCCGGGGATCACTGTGAACCCTCGTGACGGTGTATGAAAATGTACCAGGATGTGGCTCATTCCGGTGTAAGTGATACTGGTATACCTTTCTGTAGTGGCTGACGCTGTGCATGTGTGCGTGGTGGTGCCAATTTTAAGGAAATGATAGGAACTCCAGATAAATCCCCTAGGAATACTCCAGGTAAATACCACTGTGTCTTATCAATACAAGGAATCTGGTCCACCCAAGAAGGAAGGTGTGATTTCCATCTTGTCGGAGAGTCATAACAGCCCAGGCCTTTGTGTCAGAGTGTCATAACAGCCCAGGCCTTTGTAGTATCTCCAGAATTCCTTGAAGTTACATTTCTGACGCGATATTGATAGGATGCACTGTCTGTAGAGTGGCAATACAGATATCATCCTTGGTCTGTCAGTACCGGAAGGTGCTCGCACGTTTACTGCAACAATCATTGCTACGGATGTTGCGGGTTTCCTCCCAAAAAAACTAAGTCGTGATATTGGTGAAGGTTTCTAGAAAGCTACTCTAAACCCCAATGCAAAAATATATAAAATAAAATAAAATTGACTTCAGTCTAATTATCTACCACACTACCACCCACCCTTCAATATATGTCATTTGGCCAGTATGTTGAATTACCTTCTTGAAAAGTAATGCCTAAAAGAGACTAGTGAATATGGAGTTTAACGTCCCTGCGGGAATCTTTCACCCATTTGCGACGATGAAAGACTAGAACTAAACCAAATTACCGTTCTTTATGTATTGGATGTGATGACAGCACAGTGTAAGATCTTCACAACCTAAGATATCAGTCTCAGAGTTCAAAATGTGGTAGGGAAGCTGTGATGTATGTGAAATAATCATGAAAGCAAATTCCAACCCTCAAAATAAAAAATAAGAGGGTAAATAATTATCTGCAACTTAATCCAACCTTTGAGACTGTCTTGATATACTCTTTAATTAAACTTTCACTGTTGGAAACTTTCCCTTTTTGAAAAATAATACATTAATAATGTTATTTTATTCATTCCTTAATGTTTTTGGTAGTGGGGTTTAGCTTTCTAGGATCTTTCACCAACATCACGACTCATCAGTTTAGGGCAGGACGAAACCTGCAACATCCATAGCTCTGAATGTTGCAGTAGACATGCGAGCACCGGCTGGTACTGAGAGTGCAAGGATGATATCTGTTTTGCCACAATAAATAAATTAATGACTTCTTTGAAATATATGTATTAAATAACTAAATATGGTTATCCAGCATGTTGTCGTCATTCTCTGCATCTCCTGCCTACACAATGATTGTAGCGAACTTACACGTTCTATTTCTGTCCTCTCCCAGGATGCTTTGTGCACGGCCTCTGTCTGGAGGGTGCCGCGTGGGACAAAGAGAACACCTGCCTGATCAAACAGAAGCCCAAACAGCTGATCCAGGACCTTCCGGTCCTCAAGGTCATCCCCATAGAGGCACACAGACTCAAACTTCAGGTGCGTATTTGTTTTACTCTCAGTATCCCTACTGTCCACATCGATGATTAGTTATCATCCATTGCCATTGTTGTTTGAACAGAAAGAAAGAGAGACTCATTTCAAACCAATAAATATTAAATAGGTACATTGGCATCCTCGCATCACAGGGGTATTTATTCTGTTGAGGACTCACTTTGTGTGATACCCCTGGCACACATCTAGAGGGTAACTAGCGTAAACATCGTTGACCAGTTTAGGAGCTAAAAATAGAGTAATTTAAGTGACCAATCACAAAAATTAGAGCAAAACTCCAATAAACATTATAATAAATTTAAAATAAGCAAGAATAATACTATCTATTTCATTGTATAGATTTTTACACCTTAAAATAAAACCATCATTTTTATCCATTGGAAATCTGTACCCTGGCAGGGCTCGGACATTTTATTTTCACGAATCGTCTGTCACTAGGATGTTATCCTATACAAATACACCAGGAAAATGATCTTATTGGTTGGCTGTGTGTGCAAGTTTCTCTCCAGATGTGTGCCAGGGGTATCACATGAAGTGAGTCCTGAACTGAATAAGTACCTATTATGTGGTACGAGGATTGTACCTTGTTGATAAGACTTTGCATAGCTTCACATAAAACTTGAACTCTCGTCGTTTCAGAACACATTCCGTACGCCAGTGTACGTGACATCAGAGAGAAGGAATGCCATGGGCGTGGGGCTGGTGTTCGAGGCCGATCTGGCCACCACAGAGCACATCAGTCACTGGGTGTTACAGGGCGTGTGTCTCGTACTCAACTCAGACTAGAGGCGCGGTCTGTCTGGCGTCCTGTTCTGTTCTGTTCTGCGTGATGCCGTTACTGTACAATGGAACACAGCCTCGGGTGGTTTTATCTAGTGATATTTCAACAGCGAACACATGCACTTGTATTGGAGTTTTGTTTACGAACACATGGCAGAGGCAGCCCCAGAATCGCATCAGAGTGCATTTGTGATAGAATTGTGACCATATTTTTTGGTACAGTGATAATAAAATTTACATAATTATATCAATCATAAGTTATTCGAAAGATGGCATTCATCTTTTCTGAAAATGTTACATATATTGACAGAGTTGATTTGATTATGTTTTTATAGTAATTAGGGAATTTGTTTTGCATTCCATGTGTACAAATATTTTGTACTTGCATTAATGTTTAATGCATAACTGTCATATCAGAGATATTTATACAAAGATTATACAGTATTTCCCGTCCAAGAAACTGTAATTTATTCCACCAATCCATCCCCAGTGCAATTTTCATTGACATGTCACTGGTATATGTTGACTTGTGTTTAACACGCTGAATGTTGCATAATTATCTTTGTTTATATTATGTAATAAATGCTATATTGAAGTTGATATTTTATACTTGTATAAAACATGTACAAATTCATTCCATCCTAGTATTCCAATGTTAAAATGTCAAAAAGGTTATTTATCTATTTATTTATATATAAATGACAGCCTATGTTGTAGGCAAGGGAAGTGTTAATCTAATTATTAGTATTACAGTCTATACATTGATTGTTTTGTCCATATAGCTAAAACTGTGATATTCTTTTGTCAGTACCCCGAATTTGTCAGGCATTGGTGATTTGCCATCTCAATTCCTTCCAACAGTGTTGTAAGTCAAAATTGAATCTCTTGTCAGCTTTTTGGTGTAAACAAACTGGACACTCAGTAATCCAGCTGGCCTATGTATATCACTGTATGTTGGAAGACTACCATGTTTTATACGATCTTGCCAAGTTTCTAGGGCCATATTTATTTTGAACTCGTATGTCAAATTGAGTGCAGTAATTGCAAATCTAATTGGTTAGTAACTCTTGTTGTTTTATTCTTAAAACTGTTTTGGTGTTAATGTGCATATGCAAGTAACACATGACTCGGCTCGTGTTCCTAAAACAGAATTGTCAGTTATCTGGTACGACCTCTTTCAATCAACCTGTATAATAGCAATGGTCAGAGAATGACTGGACTGTTTACGCGTATGCAACATTTGGTCAGTAGTTCGTTTTTCATGGTTCAGTAATCTGTCGAGTATTCTTGATTCACAAATATGAAATGTTCTTCTACTTCCAAGTAGAATTGGTTGCGATGACACGATATCTAATTCATTATTTGTGCAGTGTAATTCACATAGTGCCAAATACTGCGAGCTGGAGAAGCTTATTGTGTGTTGTTTTACAATGTGTACACAATTGTTGTTGGATTTACATACGATTTTAGGTTACTGATATATTTATGTAACCCTTGGACTTGCTCAACTTTTATGTATTTTTGTATGGTCCTCCATAAATGAATATGAATAAATATGTCAATAAATATGAAATGTATTTTCTGTTATGTGTTTATTCATAAACAACTCTTACATTCACAAGACGACGAAAATACAGCTAAACCACTGATTGAGGCCATTTTCTTTATCTTCTTCACATTGTGTCACATTCATATTCAGATTTTTAAAGTTTACCTGTATATCTGAAATACTCATGCTAAATAAATTTGAAGGTGGTTCCATTATATCCAACAATTGCCCTTTCCATGTCAGTAAACTTTATGTAGTTTCTGAAAGAAAAAGTTTAATTGTTTAGGAAACGTATAAATGCAACGAATAATGTTTTCATGATCCATAAACCAGATGAATTATCAAGCATTTATATGTGTTGGTGGTGTGCTTCATGAACATAAACGATAATTGAGGTTCAAAATTTATAAGTTGATAATCAACAAGATGCTGGTAAGATACACTTCTCGGCTGTTAATTAGAACCTGGCAACTGGTTTGGACGAGTTCATCACTACACTACCATGCTCTCCTGACAGCGAGAACACAACAGTCTGTGTTATATGCTGTAACACTACGAGGGGTTTCACTTGTTCAACATTATAAGGAATTTGATTGGCTCATATTATTATATTAGCTGATGGGTGCAGGTGCAAAACGGCTTTACGATATTGACGAAAATTGAATATTGAATTGGCAAAAACGGTACCAAATCGATTGGTAGGAAACAACTTACTTTGACTTATATTTTAAGGAGATAATTAAAAGGTCTACCGTCTGGAATTTAGACGATATCAATAATTAATTGATAGTTTCTAAATTGAACATTTCTTGTCATTTGCACCATTTTGGATGTTGCCGTTTTGCAACCTTACAACAAATAAAATTCTGTATAATGCTGAACACGCAAAACCCCTCGTAGTGTGATAGCGCGTAACACAGACTGTTGTGTTCTCGCTGTGAGGAGAGCATGATCTATAGTAGGCATTGGGTATCATAGCTTTTTTGATGCTTGGTCAAGTGTGAGTTGATTGGTTTTGATTTCAACTCTGTTTCACTAGGAAGTCACCTGTATGCCTACAATTAATAGTTACATGCAA
>JAULBP010104061.1:0-10617 GCA_032355345.1 Lepetodrilus pustulosus
ATAACTGTAGTGCCACTCTACAGACAGTGCATCCTACCAATATCGCGTCAGAAATGTAACTTCTACGAAATTGATGCCGGGCCCCCGTGGGACGGGATTTGAACTCTGTACCTTTTGCTCCGATGTCCAACGTTCTACCACTGCGCTACATCCCGCCCCGTACCAGTATGTGCTCGCAGGTTTACTGCAACATTCAGCGATACGGATGTTTCAGGTTTCCTCCTGCCCTAAACTGACAAGTCGTGATATTAGTGAAAGATTCTAGAAAGCAACTCTAAACCCCAATACCAAAAAACAACAAAGAAATGACTGTGGATCCGACTGTCTTATATCTGGAGAGGTCATGTGACATGGTCAGACTTATATATTTACACGGGTTAAATACAGTTCCATGGATCTTCCCTTGCTTCCCAACAGATACGATTCAAACACCATCTTCCGTCCACTCATCGCAGACTTTATCAATACAACAAGAGGCAATATTGCACATTTGCAAGATTCATTTATTAGTCTGGCTTACAGTTAGAATCCATTTCAAAACTCGGGGGTGGGGGAGTGATGATGCTTTGCTTTCAAGGTCAGATCTATACCAGTAACAATCTTCAAATATGCTATATATAATTAAAGCTAATAAACTTTGTTTATACATCTGTACAACATAACAAAATGGACAATGATAGGTACTATGCCGTCGCCTACATGGTAAAAATGCCTTCCTGTCATTTTTATGTACAAATTAAGATAGTATCATAGGGCGGGAAAGGGGGGTAAAATGATTAAAATGTTAGTGAATCCCCACAATTCAACCTCCGAACATCAACTAATAAATTCAGTGTCGATACGTTTGTGTACATATTGACCCGAACATGCTTAATTAATGAACTTGAATAAATACTTCTTTGTTAATGTTGATCAGTAAAACAACACAGCATTCACTCCCAAAAAGCTGATTCCGATTGGTAAACAATAATAATAATTCGAATTATATAAATTACAACAAAACAAGATTGAAGCTATACATTGAACGTTCACAGACAACACACAGGTCAAGGTCAAGTCTCTGAACACGTCTCGCTCGGAGACAACGGAGACACGAACATTCATTCATCTACAGAATGCCACATTTGCACAAATGTTCACTTTGAAATTTATATGCTAAACTAAGAAAAAAAAAAGTATATAAGTTTACGTTTTTTTTTCCATCTTGGGTTTTAGTGTGGTTCCTAGTATATAGGTATATAAAAATCACTTTAATACTTGTATCAGAGTTGAGTACAAAAACTGTAATATCTAATTTATATATTTCGGCGATTAATAAATGGTAAATACTGTAACGCTATTCTAATGGAGAAAAAGAAATTGGTTGGTATCTGTGGCGACGACAGCTGTACCCAGTAATAAACTCGACCAATAGGAAACGCTGTTGGACACAATGTTCATACACTACCCTGTAACTTAAGAGCACTTTAACACTTGGATTTGGGCATCGTAGTGATGCGACACTCAAACTGACTACGAGAGGTTTTGACTATATGATTTCGGCATTGTCATCGTGCCTATACAAGTCTCACAGAGACTGCGTCTTCAACCCAAACACACAATAACGAACCAATTAACTGACAATGTAGATGTATTTTGGGCAGTGTGCGGTTCTCTGAAGAAAGAAAAAAAAACCTGATGATGCATGTCCATGCGAGCTACGGAAATATGATATAGCATTATGTACACTGCTGATGCCACGTAATTGGAGGAGTGGTCATGCCTTGAAAATTGCATTTGATTTATTTCTTAGAAAAAGACAGAAATGGTGGACAAGCCTGAGTCGTATCTGGTCACACACACGTTGTGAGCAAGCGTCAAAGTCTCGCCCGACGGTCAACTTGCATTCAAACCAGTAATAATCCTCCTCCTCTTCCTCCTCCTCCTCCACTTCACAGCCGATCTACACCACCTCACCATCCACAACCTCCTCTTCACCTCCTACTTGAGCAATCCAGTGGCTTGCAACCTCCCAAACATGCGGTGGCTTCTTGACTAGCCGCACAGGTCAAAAACTGGCAAGAATTTCAGACGCATGCTCTCCCGACGGGGCCTCAAAAAACCATCCCGACAGAGATCCGTCCACGCCGAGAGAAAAGGTCCGCGATTCCCCCCCGAGCCGCTCATCAAGTCACGTGCGTATCACAAAACATCGGTCTGGAGACACTCCATGGCTTGCAAGCATTGACTCTGGCACACACTGGGACAACATATTGCACGATTAGTGGAGGACAAATGCTATTCCATGTGTTGGTGAGGAGGAGGCCGTACTCGACATAAACACTGCCTGACATACAAAATGAACGGCTTCAAAAGTCTGCAAACTCCTTGGCACACTTCTCTGTGGAAGATATGCGGAGGGGTTCTTCGTCATATTCGTCGAAATTGCTGGAGTCGCCCGGTCCTTTCTGCTTCGGAACAAACGGTGCCTCGACCTGGGAAAAGAAAATGGGAGTTCCATGTTTCAAATAGTAGTGACTATGGAGTGTAGTATGCATGCGGGTGTGAGCGAGTTTCTGTTTAACATTACAGTAGTAAATCTTTCACCCATACGCGACGTGTATATTAGTGCGGAAATATTTCACCCATTTATGATGACTAAGACTAAGACTTGTTGCTCAACAGTGGGAGCATGACGTAAGATACTGATAAACACATTCACTTGGATCGAGGAAGAAAAATCAATGCAAGCGATCATATTTTTGGTTTGGATTGAATTTGTGATACATGTACTTTCACGATTCTTTCGTTTATACTATGACATCAGCTTACTACGGGAGAAAATCTGCAACGCCTGTAGCGAGAGTGTTGCAGGAGATCTGTAAGTACTGGTTGGTATGGTTGAAGCAAGGATGATAACTACACTGTCATAGTAAAGACATGCAATCATGATCGCATGGCAAAGGCAACTTCCATGAGAATTGATGCACCTAGGTCTCGCTTGATTTGAAGCCAGGACCTTTGACTGTACTGTCACCACTAACGCTCAGCAATGTTCACTGATTGGTCAGCTTAGCACTAATCATGTGATCAAAATTGCCCCCAAAACTAAATTTTGTGTAGTTAATTTTCAGAAATTCAAAGAAAAATTCTCAACAAAATTAATTGATACCCAGTGACGTTTTTGAAAAAATGGGAGTTGAGTTACAAAATTGTGTACAAAGTTTATCCAACAAAATATCTGTCGGCCCTTAACTTATTTTGTTGAGGATATGAATGGCGAGCATATATACAGCTAATTATGGTTCTTAACAATTTCAAAATACCTTCTTCTGGTAAATTGCAATCCAGTCTGTTGTGTTGAACCATTTGTGCGTCTTAATATCATTGACAGCGTTCTTCAAGTTACCGAACCGCTTCGTCAAGTCCACTTGGAGCAGATTCCGCAACAAATCCTTCAGATCTCCGCTGAAGTGAGACGGGAATCGCACCTGGAAACAAACATGGAAAACTTTAACCCAGAAATCTTCACCACAGAAAATAAACACACAAAACTTTACATGGAAATCTTTAACATGTAAAACTTTCACACGGAAAACCGTAACATGGGAATAATAATAACAGAAAATTTTACATGGAAAACTTTACTACAGAAAACTTTAACATGGAAAACTTTAACACGAATAACTTTAACAACTTGTCATTTGTATTTTTGATATGACGATAAAAATAATTAAATAAAAAAATATATATATATAAAAATTTAACATGGTAATCTTTAACACCGAAAACTTTACTACAAACAAGACAATCAATCCTGGAACACAGTGAGAGTGATTATGGAGTTTAACGTCGCTGCGGGAATCTTTCACCCATTTGCGACGATCTGGAACACAGAAATCTTGGACTACAGAAAATCATTGCAGTATAGTGGAATATTACTATTAATAATTACTAGAGAATTACCAAACTGCCTCTGGAGAATACAGTACCTTCCCTGAGACGATTTTCTCGTAGATCTGGATTGGTTGATCGGCAAAGAAGGGGGGATAACCTGCAGCCATTTCGTATATGAGTACTCCTAGCGCCCACCAGTCTACTGCCTTGTTGTAGCCCTGAAACAGCATGTGATCATCTTGTCAAAGCCGCTCGCCAAACTCAAAATATCACATCTCGTAAAATACAGCAAAACCATGCATTGTTTTTCCGGTACAGCGAGAGTACTAAACGCCCTTTGCACTCCAGAGGGGTATTTCGTGGCGACAAGCTCGGGGATTTACATTCTGAGATAGAACCTTATCACTCATCTATAAGTTCATAAGCTAAGGTATAAGCTTGCACACTAAAAGTGAAATTCGCAAACGACAAATCTCAGTAGAAACCGTTTGTTGTTGCCGCTGGTTGGCGCGGCAATAAATCGTGTATGGGCACCACAGTATTGGGACGAATGATTTGTGGCTGTCCATCGCAGTGGGAATATTTCATCCATATGTAACCGAGACATTATTGGAATGAGTTATTGTTTTACATTGCAGCAGAATCTTCGACCCATACGCGACAATAAGCAGTATAGGCATAATAGGGAGGAAAAGAAAGGTAGAAAATATTGATGTTAACATTTGAGTCAGTATCATTGCAATGACAAGTTATCAACCTACCTTGCTTAGAATAATTTCTGGAGCGAGATACTCTGGGGTACCACAGAGGGTCCATGTTCGACCTTTGACCCGTTTCGCAAAACCAAAGTCAGTTACCTGAACGAAAATAATTCCAAAATACAACCACAGGTCAGAACACATAACATGAACAAGCATCAATTGTTATTCAACATATTCAACAAACAAACTTTACATCAAGGAAGTATGGTAATACCATAATGAATTATTTTATCAAAAGGTCAAGATTAAGAAAAATGTTAATTAACAGATGAATACAATTTGCAATAGTTTTTATACAATTATTGTAACATAATGAATAATTAATAATTGAACAGTGTCATGCAGGGATAAAAAAATAAAAAATAAACATTTCAAAATGCATAAAAACAATTGAATAGAAAACGAAATATACATTAAGCAATCTAAACATCTAAACATCGATCATGGACATATAACAAGGGACAGTCGGGACAGCAATGGGAAAGGGACAGCAAAATGGGACAGGGATGGACAAAGAACACAGGGAGGTAAACCAAGGGGCAATATAAACTATTCTTTGTTAATTATGACTTCAAATTAAGCTGATAGCAATAGTTTTGTGTGTGATCAACCTGGTTGTATATTTCTCCTCAAGTGAAGAGAACCGATGGTTTGATTGATAGAATTAGCGATTTACGGCACAGTGGAAATGTCATCCATGACAACAAGAGTGAGAGAACTTCAAAACTTTATCATAAATATTTAGTACTCAACGTTCAGATGTGTCGATAAATTCTTCTCAAGGTCGTTTGATAATTAGAGCGACTACAATTTACTCAGATATTTACAAGAGTGCTGTGTTACCATGGTTACTGTCATGACTGTCAAATGTCGACATGCAGAGGAGTAGAGACATTATGAAGAGAAGGGCGGCCAGCAAGAGTTATCTCCCTTCATAGCCAAATGGTGCCACCTCCGAACATAAACCACTCAGGAGCCATCATTATATGTCAAATAGCATAGCAACAACAGAAGTTGTCATCTAATAGGTAAGTAATTAAACTGATTTAGAATAATGATTACCTGCCTGATTTACTATAATAATTACTATCAGTAAACTCAGATGAACAGACAATCTGTGGCAATGGTACTATCACACTTTCCAGGGATTGAAATAGATTACGGCAAAATAATAAACAATATACAATACCATAATTGGCAAATTCCTTTTAGTATTCATTAATTCATTCATCAAAGAATGATGATAGCACACAAAGAATTATTTTTTTCAGTTCATTACAAGACTAAAACATTAGAGAATAGTTCAGGACATGAACTATTTTCCCAACAAAAAGTGTGATAGTATTTACATAATAATTATAATAGAGAGGGGAGACATTATCTGACAACATTCTACCAAGCAACATATAAAGCACATATATCATGCAGACTGTTCAAAACTACTAGACTAGCCACATCAGGTATCGTATCGAACAACTTAATAGCCTAACCACGTCAGAACAGATAAACTCTCATATCTACTACAAGACCATGAGCACTCTCGTAGCAATCTCTAATACATGGTGCTCGTGCACTTACGAGAGTCCCATGGTCTCCTAGTGGATAAGAGAGCTTCAAAAAACGATAACCAGGTATATAGGTCAAATACTCGGCTAGCCACATCAGATATATAGGTCAATTACTAGGCTAGCCACATCATCTGATTGCTGGAACTTTGTGCAAGGAATATGTGGATGATCTGACCCAATGTAGAAGCTCTATTCCTACTGCAGACTTGTTTAATATACAATATTCCTACAGCAAACGCAGATATTTCACGTCACTTACGAATTTCATCATTTAACATAGAATATGCTATCGCTGAATAAGAAGTGAGAGAAAAAATATGAAAATAACGGCAAAAGACAGACGCAGGCTAGAGAGATAGAAAGAGAAAAAGAAAAAACTTGTCGTAATTCTCCATATTTCTCCATGTACAAGAAACCGCCCTACAATTATCTTCAATCAGCTGGTAGTTTTCTTGTTTATCTATACATGATGAATATCCAAAATGGCTCAGTTCAAGCAGCCATTTTTCATGCACTAATGTGGTGTTAATTACTAACGAGGTGTTAACGACGTGTTATCTATATGGTGTCAGTCTACTGATCTATCTAATACACTAACTGCAGTGATCGCCTTTCCCGTTAACGTGGACCAAATTTACGATAAGTTGGCCGTTGGACGAGATGTCATCTAGGTACAACTCTTTATAATAGACAACTGCACCATGTGTGTAGATAAAGGTACACATTCGGATAGCAAACTTAACCATACTAGCTTGTACGTTATATTCTAAAAAAAAATATGTACCAGTAAATAATACATTCACAATGTTTTTCAAATGTCAAATACTTCAATGCCGGTATTGACGTGTGTGTAATAGCACGAGATGGTAAAAAGTGTTCTGTCCAAACTACCATCTGTGGATACTGCATGTGGATATATGTATAGATATATAAACATGTAGAGCAATTATAAGCAAGTACATTGGCAAAAGCAGAAAGTTGAGCTAATCTATAAGTTACTGAGAGTATAGAAATTAATCATATTAACTATCTTTACATTTCCAGAAATGTGTTGGGTTTTTTTCTACGAGAGAAAACTTCACGTTTAATTATGTCAAACTAGTAACTGTACCATCTTGAAAATAGATATATGGACATAGATATCCATTACATATTGAAAATTGTCTCGGCTAACCAGAATCGTAAGTTTTGCTGAGTGAAAAAAAGTGAACATGAAAGAGTGTGTCGGGCATGTCTATGGAGATATATATACGCCCGACGTAAATATAATAAACCGTCACCACGCGATCACATAAGCAAGTGCGTAACCTAGATGACCCCACGCATACAAAGTATTGGATACAGGTTGATTTGAGAGCTGAAGACTTCTCGTCATACCTTCAAGTAGCCTGTAGAATCTACCAGTAAATTCTCAGGCTTTAAATCTCGGTACATAATTTCCAAATGATGTAAGTATTCCAGCACGAGGACAATTTGTGCTGCATAAAACCTGGAATGCGGCTCGCTGTCAAAGAGAAGCACAAAAAAAACCAATGGTTTTGAAACGGAAACTGAAAGTAAAGAGGAAGACTGTAACAACACGGTCACCAACATACTACGACGACATCAGTTGGCCACGGCACGTTGCCATGGACACAGAGGAGGGTGGGTGGGGGTATTTGGGGGGTGGGGAGTGACGAGACTGGACTATAGACTCCTGCCCTGCTTGTGGATGGACGTTTTAGCATCCGTTCATCCCGTCCGTCCGTACATACGACCGCTGGTCAACTTACTTTGATATAACCTTGCGGATCAATTAGCATATTTTCTGGTTTCAGATCCCTGTACACAAGGTCGAGGAAGTGAAGATATTCGAAAGCCAAAACAATTTGGGCGGCGTAAAACCGGGAATGGGGTTCGCTGAAGCAAAGCAAAAGCAAAGGATTATGGGAAACTGAAACAGATGTACCCGACAGAAGGGGGAAGAAAAGATTACGTGGGAGTTTCTGTTAATATGTAAACGGTTAGCTAAAACGAGCATTCTCCACTGGGATGACTGACGATGATGGTGACGGTTAGTGGGTACCATGCTCTCTCGGGTACCGACTTACTTTGACAAAGCCAATCGTGTCAATGAGGATATTTTCAGGCTTTAGATCCCTGTATATAATGTCAAGGGAATGTAGGTACTCGAATGTCAGCACGATTTGCGACGAGTAAAACCGGGCGTGCTGTTCACTGATGGGTAAAGGAAATTCAAAAGATGAAATTTGGAAATAAAATATGTGATTTTTCTTCAGCATCCAAGGAAAATAGACTAACAAAATAGCAGAAAGAAAATCTGATAATTCCTGGAAAACAATATATTAAAAACATGGAAAAACAACATATACATCCTTGGGATAGAACACTGTGGGAATTTCTCACCCATATACAATGATAAACTCATGGATAATAATATATTTAATAATAACAACATGTCTTGCTTAGTTGCCATGTTCTACATTAATAAAAGAAATATTAAAATCAAATAACAATATAATAATATTTGTTGCACTTATTCGGATCGTATCAAACGACAGAACAAAATTCGAAAAATTTAATTTAGCCTATTTCAATTACTGAAATAATATATGATATCTGAAAGACATGAATGGTATGATTATGAATATGATTACAACAAAAATCAAATAATAAATGATGACTGATAGAATAAACCCTTATCACCAATAAAGACTGAGAAATATGCAAGTAAGGCTGCAAAAAGTTATTTCCACCTTGTCCGATATATTGCAAAGAATCTGTTTTCACTATATATGTCAAAAATAAAAGCAGATCTATATATCATTAAACTCTTGATTATAGTGCCAAATTTTTAAATGATTTCCAAATTTCAAGGTCACAAGGTCATTAATGAAAACATGTTGATCTATATGAAATTGTTATGTTCTAAACAAGTTGCAAAACCCTTGGAGGTGCAACATAGTATATTTCGTCTATTGGGATATATTTAAAAAAATATTTTTGGAATGCACTATTCTAGTGTTTCTACAATACATAAATTTGGAAGTTCTCTAGACTAAAGGAAATCTTAGAATATTGATGTTCATCAACAACTAAAAGACACCGAAAAATCATTGAGAAACAATCAAATAACTTTCAGCAACCTTACCAAAGATGAAGTCAAGAATAGATATGGTTAACACAAATATATATATTTTAGGGTGCATCCTTTTCATAAATAACCCCCTGACAGCTTACAGCAAATGCAGAAGCCCTGCTGAGTAATGACCGATTAATTCACCAATGAGAGGGTTAAATAATATGTGTGCCAACCATTGCAACTTGTTGCCCAATCATCTCACGAACAATTCTCTGTACATACACATGATGAAATGATGAATAGAGGCAGCGGTGGCTAGCTATATTTGACTAAGAACCTGAATTCAACATGGAAATAATCACTTTGTGTCTTCTCAGGGACATATTTGCCGACACCCCATACTGACATGGGATGTAGGTATCTCTGTGTGTGTGTGTGTGTGTGTGTGTGGGGGGAGGGGATTGGCACCCCATACTGACACCAGAGCCTCAAAGAAGGCAGGCAACAGCTTCAGGAACGACCCACACTTCTTCCAAACTGCCGACACTCAGTCATGTAGAAATTAGGTCAGTGTTTCAGATACGCGCTCACACTATTTCAGTGATCTGCAGAACTTTCCCCCATTTTTAACACTCGAGTGGAGCACAACGCTACGGTATCGTGATCGAACGAATCGACCATCGGTGGTATATACCTGGACATCCAGGCATTTCCACTGCCAAATTCCAACACACCTTGCACTGGACATTCGCAGACTGGCGCGAGAGAGCACACACCAGATGTTGCCAGACTCCCATCGCCAGGAATTGCATGTATACCATGGCGAGCTGCCAGATGTTTGCAGAACAATAATTTCCCCGTTTTCACATTCAGAGTTCGTTACAGGGAGGGCAAAGTTTCTCTTCGGTGTTTGTTTCAGTTAAGTGCCGAGCTGTGGCAGCATTTACAAGCCACAATTCTTTTTCTTTTTGCCATGGAAATCTAGCTACACTGTGCAGGGTGCGATATGATAGCAAGCAAGGGTTTGACATTGAGCCGACCACTTGTGAAAAGCACTGGTAGATGATAGAGACTGCTTCCCCGCGAGATAACAACTGTTATTGTGGTACAGTATATACCAACTGGAGCATGGCATGAACAGATTGACAAGTTGTAATCAAATATTAATAATCAAAAATCATAAAATTACTCTTGGCTTTGAGTCAAATTAAACAATAAACACAGGGCTCTGGACTAATATTTTCAGTTACTTGCCTACAGGGCTAGTCAGGGCAAGTTGAAAAGATGCTATATGTTTTAAAAAAAAGGTTGTCAGTGCAATTTAACTTCC
>JAULBP010104072.1:0-10615 GCA_032355345.1 Lepetodrilus pustulosus
TGTGTGTGTGTGTGTGTGTGTGTGCGTGAATGAGTGTGTGTATATTTGTGTTTTGACGCCTGTGTACAGTTGAGATGTATACTACTACCACTACGGCTAATAAAATGATAATAATAATAAATATTATTATTATTATTATTATTATTATTATTATTAGCAATAGTAGAAGAAGTAAATCAATGTGCTATTATCGGGCACCTTGCAACTAGTCAACCATTATACTGAATGTGTTCCTCCCAAACTGTTCAGTCATCACCTATTGTAGTACGAGTATATTATACCTGTTTAACCCGACAGGAGTCAGCAGGTCATATAATTACATCATTGGCTAGAGAGTTTGTGGGCTTTACTCATTTATGATTATTTATACTCTTGTGTCTCATTACCGTTCATCTCTGCATCACTAGTTACGTCTAAACAAATTCTGATGGGTGATCTGAGGCCTAACTCTCACATGGACTAGCGGCTTGCGTTGGAACTTGGTTAACACACATATTGAATATTCTAGTATTTTTCAGTAACCAAATATAGCATTCCCACTATAATGACGAAGCAAACTGCAGGCGTAATAAATTATTAAAACTACACAAATAGAAATCGATCATTGGTGCATAATAAATTTAAATAAAGGAACATTTTCCTCTGCATAACACTTTGTATAAATTTCAAAAGTCTTAATCATATTAAATGCGATTTTTCCTTGAGAGTATTTTCCTTTCAAATTTAATTGAGAAATAATGATTATTCCTAAGATTAGCTCTGAAGGTTTTCATTTAGTTTCATTCATATCACAATCTATTCGGCGAGTTTCCCCCATCCGGCCCAGTAATTCTCAAAGGTCCTTACAGGTTTATAAGGCGTAGCATGGGCTATTTTAAAATCAAACCATGACTTAATATTGTTATTATTTTCGAAGTGCTCGTAAAACTAACGACCTTTGAACGCACTTCAATGGATACGTGGCTCATAACTACAAATTATCAAATATTGATAATGCTTACGATATTAGGCTTTCAGTAGTGCATACTAACGAGAGATAGCGCCTATGTGAACACCTGGTATTAATATGCCTTTTTTGTTCAGCGTATACAATGAGAATCGAGCTGGATCAGTCCTCTGGCCTTCATTGACGATGGAAACCCCGTCTAGTGTATTCTACTTTTCTGCTAGTATATTCCCCAATGAACCTTATATAGCCTGTGAACTATTGTGGAACGTTTACTCTAAGGGCCGAGCCTATTGCCTTTTCAAAGGCTGTTGTCAATTATTCATTTTCCCTGTATAGCTTGTTTTGAACGTTTTGTAACATGCTTTGCCAAAACCACCAAACCTTGCTGAATACTACGCCTGTGGGTGGGCACCAACTAAACATTTAGTACCGACCGATGTCAAGACTGGCAAAGCTCTGCAATAGTTGCTTTCTGTACGTGTTTCTATAGATGGGCTATGAACACTATATTGGTAGAATATTACAGCGTCGTGTGTGTAATCGGGCCGAAATGTTGGGCCCAGATGTCCCTTCAATGAAGTCAAGTTGTAACAGGAAGGCATGTATATGATCTGACTCCAGAATATCGTACGTTTATGCTTCTGATATTCAACAGAGGTTCTTCACAATAGTGCAATCCTTTCAGTTCATTTTCTTCTTTTCTTCATTTTGTGTTTTTGTCTTTTTACTCCTCGTTTGATTTTATTTCCTCCCAGAATTTGATATATTTATTTATTTATTAATTATATAGCTGTACGCAAGAACTTTAGTATGCACAATGTTTTACACTTCAGTGATCATAATTATGTCATATTGGTATACATATATATATATATATATATAATGGATAATGGTACAATTTATAAGTATTCAAATTAGTAACTCTGATTAATAACCTAAATAAACCGGATATATTAGTATCACGTCGAAAAGATTAATGTATGTTCTAGTTAGCCAGATCCACACACATGATACTTGTTACGGAATATTCAAGCAGGTGATGTCTTTATGATGCTTCGTATCGTCACGTTTGTGAACATGACAAGGATATCGCTGGCCGAGCCGTAACCGTTTCATACATGGTTTAAGCCAATGCTCCTTAGCAGGACGTGTTTAGCATTTATCGAGTATAATGTCTGCCGTTAAGCCTTTCCCTATGAGGATTCTCAGTAGACCACCGTCGGAAGCGAATGATGACATTTCTTTATTCAGTACTGTATTTAAATGATAGTTTAATACCTGCTAGATAGCATTAAAGGGGTTTGTAACGATCATAGCGATTGGTCAGAGGATCGAGTCGTCGTAAAACTTTCTCACTCTTCATCTCGCGAGAGTTCTCCCAATGATCAAGGAACACCTCTCTCAGTATTTCCACTCGGCGCCTGTTTTATGTGGCTATCAACTTTATTCGCTTCTCGAGCTGGGGCTATAAGCTGGATTTATGGACAGCGAGGTGTTAAAATGGGTATATCCCATCTCATCCTGCAGTGTTCGGTCATTCTGCGAGACTTATTCGAGTGTTGACTATTTAGATTCCTTTTACACACACGTCCGATATACGAGGTGGCCATAAACACCGCATGGCGTCTCACTCGTCTAACATATATGAAAATGTAATAGAAGCCCATCTGTTTTAACGCCAAATAAAAGGCCTTCATTTCCAATAGCTTGCCAACAGATTCCGGCTTAAGTAAGCGCAGTGAAATGTGATAAATAAATAGCGTATCTGTGATTATAACAAAGGGAGGCAACTGGTATTACCGTAAGCAAGATCCCATAATAAGAAAGCTTTAATGAAATATTAGTCTGAACATCTCCCGTAACTTGGAGATAGTCTTGTAAGGTTGCACTCGATGACATTCCAGTTATGGTACATACTTCGTAGTGTATATATATTTATTCTGTACTCATGTCCATTGTCTTGCTAATTATATACGTAGTGCCATAGAAGCATACATTATTTAATTTATTTGATTTAATATAATTGCTTCGTTTTATTTCCAGGTCTGGTTTCAAAATCGTAGAACAAAATGGCGGAAGAAGCACGCGGCAGAAATGGCAACAGCAAAAAAGAAGCAAGAACAGGCAGAAGACATGGATGGCTCGGACATAGAGGACGAAAACTTCGATGACCGCAATACTAGTTACGATGATAGGACTCTTGATCACAGTGGTGTCAATGTATGCTGACTCCTCGCGAGACTTATGTCTGTGTTTAGATACATCCAGTGCTAACAATACCGCTGTCCTATGTCTCTGAAGGAAGCAGTTCTCGCGGACAACGAGACTTCCGGTCTCTCTGGACGAAGGGAATCAGTTACTATGGCAATAGATCTCAAGTTGGTGGAGTGTTGCGGTCAGCGTCATTACTGTATAGTTGAACGCCGATGGTAAAAAAGACTTTATGGGTTGGTCCTGCCTTGATCAGCTAGTTCCTTAGATACAATGTGTTGCCACGTTAATGCTATCTATATTATTGTCCTCATATAGAACACATCAGGTTTCAGTCATGGGAATTGCGAGCGTTTTGGATTCAGCTATATATTGTACAACACTACTGGCAGGTTTATATATATATATATAGTTTGTACGTGTTCGACAACTGTACAAGTAAAACGCATGCGTGTATGATAGTGACTTTTACCCAGACTTTGTCAGGAAGAGAGACGTAAAGGTGGCTCCCGGAACCGCTCAAGGTTTAGATCTCCGAGAGAGTTACAGCCAGGACGTCGATAGAAGCCCATACATCACCGGCTAGTGACAGGCCAAGCCGACGCTTTAATTTGCCCATCATTTATCAGGATAAAAAGAAATAGAATAAATACCCAGACCACCAAAAGCGCATAGGTTGCATATCAGATTATTTTCAATTATTTGCATATTTTTGCAGGTTCTATACCTATTAATATCTTTGTTATTATTTTATGTTCAGGAATGCTTTGCGTTAATTCATAATTGTTAATATAGGATACATCTTGAGTTGGATACAGCTTTATCTGGTAGTCATTGCAAGGTTTTGATGAAGAATGTGCGGACATGCCTGAGCTAGGGCACACACTGAAGTAGCATACTCTGATAACATTGTTTAAAAGAACACGACTTTAAACCCGGCAACCAACGGAGAGCCGCTGTATTTGCTCAGCTCAGTCATTTATTCTGTAACTAAGAATTTATCTTTCCAACACGACTTTCCAGTCGAAATTTGTGATTTACAGCACAACCCACGAGATTCAAGCTGAGTTGACCCTTGCATGACCTTTCCAAACAAGTAATGATCATTAACTTTTACATGTAATTCAAATTTTCCGCCAGGGAACACAATTATTCAATATTACATGATGCGTTCTATATATGCAACGCCAATTAAAGTAACAATCACGTATTTCTAGTTATTGATTATTGAAGGTATTTCTGGAAAGTAGTAGCTATATACAAGGAATGAGCGGGCTGTACTCGTTTGTCCACAAATCTCTGCCATACCCCAAAGCATGTCATACATACTGACTCTTGAACAGGTATGTTCAAAAATAGCATACCAGCTTGGCTATTAGGTGCTATTCATATATCAGTCTTTGAACAAGTATTTAGTTCACTCTCAATATCCATGAATAATTGTGTTCATTAATTGTGGTATATTAATCACCTAATTCTAACGCGGTTGTTATACATATTGGTAGAGTTTAAGTGTAGTAATACTACTAATAATAATAACAATAATAATAATAATAATATATTATTATTATTATTAATATTTTTATTATTATTATTATTGTTATTATTAATACTAATAGAAATAGACGTCGCCTATAAGTGAGATATTCCCGCTTCGACGTAAAGCAATAATTCAAAAACTAATAGAAATACGAAATATTCTTAAAAATAAATGACAGTTAATTGGATAAGCAAATCACTACAAATATTCTATTCTATATCAGTTGTAATACAAGTAGTCGCAACGACTAGCGCAAAGGTGCCTGCAGTTTCTAAACCAATCGTCCAATTTTAATACTAGGACTGAAATCTTAGAATATTCAACATTACGATTTTGCTTATATTTCTTTACACTAAATTAATAATAATAATAATAATAATAATAATAATATTATTATTATTATTATTATTATAATAGTAGTACTACTACGTAGTAGTAATAATAATAATATTAATAATAATTGCATTTATATAGCGTGCCATTTACAATTGCAGTGCAGGATCAATCTACACTGATTCTATCAATTCTTAGTATTTATTATGCCCCATGTCGACGAAATATATGATATGATAATGGAACAAGTTGATGTGTGTGAATCAAATGTCTATTCCAACAGAGATACTGCCCGAGAAAGAATGTCTAAGGGAAAATATGTGGCATTTAATTGCTACTGTTTTTGTTCTTGAAAGAATACAATTAAAATATAAGCACAAACGATAACTGATCATATTATTCATACACACACACACACACACTCACACACACACACAAATTATATATATATATATAATAGTATGCACGTTTATCGGCTAAATAATTTAAGAACCTATGTTTAATAAGTATAATTTATTATTATTGTTGATTGGCCTAAAGACTTATGAACTGCAAGCACCAGTAGTATACGCGCAATACATTTAGATTAGTCTCACATTAGTCTCACAAACACAAACACGATCCTCGTGTTGACAGCTGTAAACAAGACGTTCGTTTTAATTATTTTGTTCCTATCGTTTTCTTATTATACAACTCGAATTACTCAATCGAAGTCTTATACACTTCAACATTCAACATTAGATGTCGACGCTACTAGGCATCAATATGACTTCTGTATGATTTCGTATTAGGATGTAACAACTTGTTAACGAAGTGATGCCCTTGCGTGTGTGTTACATCCACTCTTGTATTTTGTTTTCATTGAATTTTATTGTACAGAGTTCCTTATGTTGCCGTTTTGATATTGATGACAAAACGTTAATATATTCATGCTTATAGACAAAGAGTCAACAAATCTAAGATGCATACAAGTAAAAATTAGTACAAATATAGTTGTGGGTAGCATGGGTAAATATAAGTTTTTCGTTACCTTCAATTTGTCTCTCTTAGTTTTTCGCTTCATACTACAAGTACAAATGTTAATTAATTTCATTAGACGTCATATAGAAAATCTTGAATTCTTTGTTATTTTTATTTAATTATCAAGGATGTTCTGTTATTAATGATATTATTGATAATATTACTTACTAGTCAGACATAGGAAACAGTCGTATACCATGGGAAATGTTCATGGAATTTTGCGTCATTTTTCTCAGGGAAAAGAAATTGACGCATGTTTAATTTTAACGTTGATTATACGAGGTATTGTAAATTTCCTTTTAATCCTTCAAAATTGTGTCAATATTTTGGAGGATCGTGAAGTATTCACGTATATAAAAAAAATATTCTATAAAGCGGAAAGTTACAATATCTCCTAACCGATCTAACGTGTATCCTAAATGCTTGTTTGTACATGAACTTATAGTTGTATTGCCACCCCGAGGTTGAGCATTGCATGGGGAGTAATTGCTGTGTCAGGACCTGAGAGTTTTGAAGGAGCTCTACGATGTGTATAATTTGTTTTAAGATGGTTCCAATAAAGAGAGCCTGGAAACTGACTATGTCTTCGTGTGGTGAATTATACCATCTTTGGTAGTCGCCTGGGAAATGGCGAGGCTGTAAAGACGCTTTGTTCTTTTTTTCTTCTGTTGGGGCTTACCGCGTTCATCTAATCAGCACACTAACAGTCCGACGGGCGAGTCGAAAAGGCCGTCTTAATTTCTATCAGGTAGCCCAACCAATTAATAATCTTGAATTTGCCCGATAAATCATCCATTTAAAGAGAGCTGATCTCCCGCTACGCCACATGGCGCTACGAGTAAATTATTTGCACCCCAAAACTCCAAGGGGGAATTCTATTCAAGCCATGCCTCGCTGTCTGTATCTACAGACTGACACGCAGAGCGGAGCCACGACGCTTCTCCGCGATGGACAAAGCCAAGAACGTCATTGATAGATTTCTACCCATCACATTCTCAAATAAGCGTCTTTGCGACTCCCTGTGTTGCAAAAATATGTCGACTGATCTCCTTACGACTGATGTTAGCTATTTATCTCCGGAACGAGCCCCGTAGTGAGGTTTTAACGTAATTTGTACGTCTTGCAAGTTAACCTTTTCCAGCCTCCATTGTCCGGAGAGAGGAACTCGAATTGGCAAATTGCATTCTGGGAATAAGGGATGTTCTGCAATGACAGAGGAGAATATTTGTCGTGAGGAAGATATGATTTGGACAATTGCTGTCTGAAGTACAGTGGAGAGATTTCAACACGAGATACTTTATATGATGAACAGGAAACAATCACGGAGAAAGTCGATATGGAAGCACTACCAGCGATTCCAAAATTGCATTCCTCAAATTTACGATAATTGTACTGGTTGAATCCTGACATTTAAAAACACAGCGACAGTAATGATTAGAATTTATATGTTTAATCAAATTAGACTTGACAGTTCGTTTAAGAAATATAAAATCGGGACCAGACCAAAGTATTCATCATGATATTCAGGCAACGCGTGAGTGAATTGCTATCTCTAGTACATATGAATTAAAGTATTGTACCACACCTACTCAGAAGCAGCAATATGACTTTAACTCCCCTAGATCGTAGCCAGAGCCTGCTTTAAGAGTGTAGTATACTGACAACATAAAGAGAAAGTATTGTGGGATGCAATGCAGATATATTCAATAAATAAATTTAAGCGATATATCTAGATGCTTGGTTGCCAATAGCGTAAATGTGAACAGACTTCAAAACACGAGTTATGTTTAGTTGGAATATGTCCGAAAGATTGTGTTCATTAATATCAGTCCAGGATTTAAACGAGTCTATTCCACGTTCAAAGAGGCGTATGCTGCAATGAAGAATATACGCTCCGTGTATTGAAACTCATTCACCGTGCCTTCTATTGTGAAAACAAGACATTACACCACGGTTGATGGAAGACTTGTAAGTACGAAATAACTTTCCAAATACTATGATACACTTCTTTTTCCTTCGAAATGTCAACATAAAGGAGAGGTAGAATTAAAGGATGTGGATTAATAGGGCACACGGATAGATGACTGAAAAAAAATATGTCTACAATTTTAAAACATACATTCACAGACTCTATGAATGACTACACCCATACACGTAGTTCACGCTAAGTAATTCGTTTGAACACTTTTGATAGACTAGTACATGAACATGCTTGACGTAGTACCTTCATGTTAATGTGCCCACATATTAGCCTTCCTACATATTAATGCACATACATATTAATATACCTGCGTTAAGTACACTCAAAATACACATCTTTATAATGAATACAAATCTACATATTGAACATATATCACATTTAGTTGACGTATTCTCAAACCTTAATATAATATAACAAGCCTCTATAATATCAAACAATTAAAGGTTAATATTGCCGAAACTACACATAGGTATACAAGTATATTAATCACATAAGTAGACACGGAAAGAGAATATGCAGACAATATCGCATGCATTGTATGCAGCGTGTTTACATCACAATATGTGTACTAAAGACAATTGTCAAAGTTTCAAACAGTGGCTATTATATGATTATATGATACATAGTACAATACGCGGCACCATGTTGTAGTCACACAATAATACACATACGTATCCAATATTTAATAATGTATACGTTTTCAATCAACACCAATATTTTCCACCCATACCACTAAACTAAACCAACCAATTACTAGCACCACCTCGCGCCACACCACATGTGGTACAACACCCACTCCTACAGATACGTAGGTCTAGACCGCAACATACGGCATAACTTCTCCACAATATGCCCCGCCCATACCAACAAACAATATACATAACCCCTTTATCTAACATATGGACAATACAGACACCTACTAAACGCAAGTACTTTTATGTACACATTGATATTCCTTAAAATTATCCAAATAACGTATATTTAAGTACACACATGGACGTATGTATATAGAATTTGCATCTGGTAAATGTCTGCATGTACTTTATCAATACGTAAATACAGACAATGGGCGTACACATTTCTATACGAACGTTAACATATTGATTGGTTTCAACATATTTTGTTGACATGAAATCAATAGGATTAATTAGACAAATGTATTTTCCTTATTTTATACTTACACATGAAGAAAGTATTTACACACAAGTAGACTAATAACATGAATAGCATGAATAGCATGAATAGATGTATATACAAGCACAGCTATATACACTATGCTAACAGACATGTATTCTATACACCATTCACATGTCATTGACGAACACGACTACTAGTAAATCGCATCCACAATTAGAACTGAAACGAATATTCGGATATTCGGGTGAATTACGAATATTCGAATAGCAAAACAGCATTCGAATATTCGAACATATTTGCATCGATATCGTAGCAAATATTGAGAAGTGAAAAATAGCATTGACACATTTTTTCTATGTTACTGCTCAACATTTAGTCATAAAATACAACAGTTTAAATGTATTGACTGTTCATTCGAAATATGAAATGATGTTTATCAATATGACGACAATATGGCCGGAAATATCATTTTGTAGCGTATTATATTATAATAATATTTCAAACGCATATTCGAATATAAGTAGAATACTTACAAACGAATATTCGTATAGCATTTGTGCTATTCGTTACAGTTCTACTTACGATTATAACCAGAAATGATATACAAACAAGTAGAATAATAACCCGATCGCAGTAGCAAAATATTAAATGTCTGCATATTACGAATATATCGCTATGCATTCTATACACAGTAACGAACACTATCAAACCTCATCCACGCTTTCAGAACTGTTACTCGCGAAATCCAATCGGACAATGTATTCTAAAGCGATGGCTCTGCGAAATATTCAATCAGTCATAGACGGTATGCGGTTCACTTTATCAAATTTGCCAACGTCCATTTCAATTGACCATCCCCGATGACCAGTGCAAACAATAATTCATCCAGCTGGGTTTATCACATTAGCGACATTGACAGGGTCGTCAACACACGGGAGTGAATGTTTCAAAACCACAACACGACGAGACAGCGATATTGTTTGGGCAAATTTGAAACATTGTTTATTGCTGTGTTTGTCCGAGTTGATTGCTGTCCGGACATCCGGGTACTCGCACAATACAGAGAGAGCGGGAGAGAGATAGAGAGAGGGAGGAGATACAATTAAATACATTTGGGATAGAGAGAGAGAGGGAGTGTATATGTGTGAGAGGGATAGGTAAAGAGAGAAAGGAGAGAGAGAATAAAATAGTGAGTGAGAGAGAGAGTGAGAGAGAGAGGGAGAGAGAGAGAGGGAGAGAGAGAGAGAGAGAGAGAGAGAGAGAGAGAGAGAGAGAGAGAGAGAGAGAGAGAGAAACACACAGACAGGCAGAGAGACAGGCATGAGAGAGAGACACAGAGAGACAGACATTAGAGAGAGAGAGAGAGAGAGAGAGAGAGAGAGAGAGAGAGAGAGAGAGAGAGAGAGCGAGAGAGAGAGAGCGAGCGGGGGGGAGCGGGGGCGGG